>CM076396.1:43710773-43980870 GCA_038363315.1 Mugilogobius chulae | reverse complement strand
GCAGTCTTTATTCAACTCTGCACAATATGAACGCAACAATGACTTCAGAGTTTGATGGAATCTCTCTAGAGCTCCTTGGCTCTGTGCATGATAAGCTGAAGCCTGATTGTGTTTAATGTTAAGTTGTTCTAAGACTTGGGCAAAGAGGTGAGATGAAAAATTTGAGCCTTGATCACTTTGAATGATCTTTGGAATTCCAAATATGGCTATGAACTGAGTTAGAGCTTTTACAATTGACTTTGCAGTAATATTGCGAAGTGCATATGCAGCTGGATAACGAGTTACCAAACACATGACTGTTAGCAAATACTGAGAGCCCAACTTTGATTTCGGCAAAGGCCCCACACAATCAATTATCAAATGTTCAAAAGGATTTTGAATAGCAGGTATTGGACGAAGAGGTGCAGGTTTAATTGACTGGTTTGGTTTGCCTGTAACTTGACATGTATGACAGGTCTTAATGTGAGCTGCAACATCACGTTTAAGACGTGGCCAAAAGAAATAGCGTAGAATATGATTATAGGTCTTTTTAACTCCTAAATGTCCAGTTTGGTCGTGAGAACAAGATAACACGTTTTCTCTAAATTTGGTTGGCACAACAATTTGAAAAACTGGATTACCCAAGAGGTCAGGACCTTGGGGAACCCACTTTCTAACCAGTACCTCATCCTGTAGGAAATACCCGGATGCTGAGCAATGAATCTCTGAAGAAGGTTGTACATGGCCAAAGAGTTCACTCAAGGACGAATCTGCTTTTTGTTCACTGATCAACTCCTGCTGAGAAATAGAAAAAGACTTGGGTAAATCAATTTGAACTTTGAAACCACCATTTTCTGTGGAATTGTCAGACTTAGCCTTTGCATCGGCCCTGGTGACAGCACAAGCTGTGAACACATCTGGAAAGTTCCGCTCACAGTCATCTGGTTCTTTTGCTTGAGCTGAAACTTTAACAGGACACCCAGTAGCCCAAACAAGATTCCCAGCTAAGTCATTACCCAAGATTACATCAATGCCCTCTATTGGTAGAGCTGGCCTAACTGCAATGTGAACATCTCCTTCTACAAGACCACAAGAAAGAAAAACTTTATGCACCGAAGCACTCAGAGAACTAAGCTCACACCTTTAACTATAATACAGTCACCTGTATCCGTTTTCTCTGAAAATGGCAAAACTGAGGCTTGAATAAATGAGTCTGTAGCTCCTGTATCTCTCAGAATTTTCACTGGCACTTTTTTACCATCAGCATTAAGTGACACAAAACCATCTGAAACAAAAGCTTCAAAACCAGAATAGTTTCTATTCTTTGAGTCTAGAACTAAGGACTGCTTCTTGTTAGCTAGTGCTGTAAAAGCTGCTGGTTTAACATTTTTAGAACTGAAATGACCACTTTTGTTTCTCAATAAAGGACATTCTGACTTCCAATGACCTCTCACATGACAATAGTTACACCTTTGATCAGGACCTGAAGACTTAGAAAAATTATTAGGTCTAGAAGAGTCAAATTTGTTGAATTTACTGTAACTTACAGGCTTAGAAGAAACAAAATCAGAGGAAAAACTTCTCCTATCCTTCCCCTTATGTGCCAAAACATACTCATCTGCAATGATTGCTGCCTCTGAAACAGTGTTTACCCCTCGCTCGACTATGTGAGTAGCAACTTCTGGTGGAACACAATCGACAAACTGTTCAAGAACCACTAGATCACAAAGCTTCTCATAAGTCGAAACATCCAAGGCAGAACACCACTTCTGGAAATGTCTACAAAGATCGCTGGCAAACTCAACATGTGACTGTCTTTCAGCCTTCCTCCAAGACCTGAATCGCTGTCTGTAGGCTTCTGGAACTAACTCATAAGCTTTTAACACAGCCTCTTTGACAGTTTTGTAAACTCTACTCTCACGTTCGCTTAGGGCAGAATATGCTGCTTGAGCCTTCCCTGTAAAGACTGACTGCAACATTACCACTCTTTCTTCCTCCGGCCAACCTCTAGAATTAGCTACCCGCTCAAAAAGTGAAAAAAATGTATCTGGATCAGACTCTTCAAACTTAGGAACAAGACGCAAATTGGAAACTAAATCAAACTCCTTGTGAGTAAAACCAAAAGACGACGACCTTAATCTTTCTTTTTCCAACTGAAATCTTTCCTTTTCAAGTGCAATTCTCATCTGCTCCATGGCCATTTTTTCTTTCTCCATTTCCAACATAAGCAACTCCTTTTTTGTTCAAACGTTAAAGTATCAGAATTTGTTTCATTTAAATCAGTAACTAAATTACTTTTCCCTGGCAAAACCCCACTATGTACCAAGACAGACCTCAAACACAACTTAATTTCATCTTTCAACTTTCGATCTCCTATATCAACTCTATAATGTTCAACTAACTGTAACAATTGATCCTTAGTACAAACATTTAAGAGCTCTTCTGATGGAGACTGAATAAAACTTTCTGCTGAAGTCATTTCAAAAATTGGAAAAACAAAAAAAATAGCACAGAATTGAGGCTCCCCTGCTAACTACCTAACCAAAAAAAACTTGCTAATCTCAACCCTAGTCTTCTGGAAGCGTAGCGGTGGGTTTTTGTGCGCTGGAGGTAGCTTATCTACCTCATATATACCGCTGGCACAGTAAGATACTGTAGCCACGGCGCGCTCCCGAGCCGACGTAGGGAGAGGGTAAGGGGAAGCTGCAACCCGCTATTGCTTCCAACTAATTGCCTAAAGCAAAACAAAAAAATGAATGAATCCCATATGGGGAAACACTCCTTAGGCCTACCAGAGAAACCCCAATCCTAGCAAGTGCTCAAAAACAAAAATTTACAGGCTTCAAAAAACAAATCAAAACTGAGGTTTGCCACAAAGTCTGCCACAAAACCTGCTCCAACCATGGCACACCGAACTGCCTCCAAACTAAATTTTACCCACTACAAAACTACAAAAAATGATTAACCTAATCTAATCCAACAACTTAACTAAAAATGTGTGATCTCCCTCAGACTGACAAAATTTAGCTTTTGGTAATCTGAATTGAAATGTTTTCCAAATTTGAACAATTTAAAATTAGACAAAAGACTGTAAAAAGAATGATTAACTTACCCCAAACCAGATTTTTGCCTTGGGACGAGCCCCCACTTGTTACTACTCTGGCTCAGGAGCAGCAACGAAGAGAGGGAGACCACACAAAAGTAAAAGTTTAAGGAGATTTATTAACAAAAATAACGTGATCGTGTGGGTCAGTAGTGTGTGCAGTGTTGTAGTGCGTGTGGTGAGTGGATGTGTAGATTAATCAAACTAAAAACTAAATGGAGACAGCCGATGGCCAAGGTCCTCAGGAGCAGGCAGGTGAAGGCAGAGAGGGAGCAGTCTCACAAAGAGAGCCTTATATGCCCAGGTGATTCTGTGAGACTGATTAGGGCGACGCCCCACAGGACCTGGACAGAAACAGATATCAGAGAGGCCTCCCCTGGGCCGTCACAACGCTCAAATAAAGATGAATATTACTTAATTTAAAAGGAACCCCGAGAATTTTTTAATGTTTGTTTTCGAGTTTTCCTTATATCATCAAAGATATAAATACACACAAAAATAATCTGAAAAATCTACCGTTTTATTAAACTTTTAAGAAATATATTTTCACGGAAGACGCCATCATTGTTTACAACACAGTGCATTATGGGTAGTATGACGTCGAATCGTGTAACTACGAGGAAAGTTATGAAAGCTTACCGCATTCTCCTTGTTTTCTCCCGAGACGAAATCACAACCAAAAGCCACACAATGTACAATTTTACAATGTGTTCGACGAAAAACTACTGACGCTCCTGTTAACCAGATCAACGGCAACTGTTGCAGCTGTTGCGTGCGTCTCACGACTGACGCTCACTGCGCCAGTGCGCCACACGATTATGCGTCATCACCTCAAGATGGCGGCGCCCGTAATATCAGGAAGTTGTTGTAAACATAACAATTTTACGTCAAACGGCGAATATTTGTTTACTTTAAGTTCTACTTTTTGGTAAGTATACCTACGCGAAGTATTTTCGATCTATTTATGTAAATATTCGGGGTTCCTTTTAAGAATTTGTTTACTCATTATCCAATTTAAGAAGGTGCCTTTCAGTGTTTAATTCTAAATCTGCTTTAGATCTGGGATAGTTCTGGTTTAGATCTGACTTAATGTTGACATACTGCAGGTTCAGATTTGGTTATGTTGTTAAACACTGATTTGGACATTTTGTAGAGCAATACAAATACACTGCAGCATTAGTTATTCAAAAGTGATAACGTATTGTGCAACTACCTAGCCCCAAAGCCACGTTCTTCGGTAAAATCTGGCCCTCTAAATGAAGTAGAATAGCCCTGTACTATGCCATGTGAACATTTTCTTTTTCTTGCATGTTTGTGACACGATGTTGAGTTGACACACTAAGTTACTAAAATATTAAGTATAGGTCTGGGGCTTAGAGTTGGTTAAGAGTAGTAAATAGGATGTTTATTTCTTAAATAATGACACACCTTATTCCACTATAGACATTAACTGGTTCAAATGTTAAAATTACATGCTTTATATAAATTCTGTGGTATAGTCATTTCTGAGAGATCAGGTTGATTTACAATCAGGTTAATTTACAATAAGTGGTCAAAGCTTAAGAAATGTCTGTTGCCAGGTTTACCCAGTTGAGGTTTAACATAAACATTGTGTCGCATGTAATATCTCACGTGCCTCTTTTGCATTGCGTTGTTAAATTCCTTGTAATGACGTGCAAGTGAAAGTTGCTGTAAAGATGGAGCGCTCAGGGGAAACCAAATTAAATGTCACAAGACTCACATTTAGACAGAAGCCATTGCGTTGATAAGGAGAAGCCCTTCCTGTAGAATTACCCCATAAATTAAAATGCTTTTGAATAATCCTGCACACAGCTGTCCCTCCGAGGTGCTTTACGACCCTTTAACAGTCATCACTCTCGTTGCTCCTTCCCGTTCGTGCCGACTGCTGCCCCACAATCTATCAGTCAGACAAGGAAAGACATATTTGTTAGCGTATAATGAACGCTATGGAATCCGTTTCTGGTGTGGACTGTTTGTCCCTGGTTGCGTATTGTGTTGTTGTGGAAGAAATTTGTCTCCCGCCCTCATGACATGCTTGGCAATATAAAGAATGACATAATTAACTGTGCAGTAAATTGATTGACCACTCGCTCAATACAATCTATAATTCTGCGCACTACTTGCTGCATTTCCAATATCATATGTTACACTGAAGAAATGGGCAGAGACTATAAGGCACCACTATAATATAGTATGTTGCTATTAGCTCAGGGTAGGACAAGACACAAGATTTGGTTCAGGAGAAAGAAATTCAGATTGAAAAATTAATATATAAATACTTTTGCTGGAATTCATAGCAGAACAGTGGCTTCTCAAATTATTTAACACCCTTTTTTGCATAGTTCTATCTAATTCAATCCAATTCCAATCGATTCAAAGTTGAAACAAGTTTGGTGACATGTTTTCAACAAAAGTTCTATTGCAACTATGATTTGATGGTTTTGTAGTTCACAGCACACATTTAACACACCCTGAGGAACAAATATAGTGAAGATTAAGTATCAGCTGCAAAACGAAAACAAGAATCTAGATGATTTCAGTTGGTTGTAGCCGTCTTAACTATAAACATTGTTGGGAGGATTGCTTTTAATTGTATTTACTATAGTTAGACAATGCTGAATATCTGCAATAAACTGTATTTTGGCACTGTATTGTGAACACTTTGAATACATTTACTCTGAATTGCATAGCCAGCATTTATTTTAGCGAGTACAATAATGGTTATAAAGGAAAGGCACTATAGACAATGTAACTTGGTGATAACAGTTGCTGCAGTAATTAGTGCCCAAGCCAAACTAATTATCAGAGGAGCAGGACTAAAACTCACGTTTCCACAGATTTATGTTGGTCTCCTAATCACTCATAAATAGGTTATGTTTTGCCATGAATGAAATTGCTCTGAATGTTAAATAATCTAAAGCATATAGATGACACTAAATGGTTTGGACAAGTGCACGGCAACAGTTTATTATGTATTATTGAAATAAGGAATTCTTTGTTTAAGTTTAAGTTATAGTTTATTCTTGAACAATCCCTAATTCTTGGTGAATTCATGATCATTCTTGATGACTCATGGCGAAGTAATGCATGAGCACATTATGAATTCACCATGAATTTATGCATTACTCATGAACGTGGCATTAAAAGGAGAACCAGTTCAATCAGTTCAGTTCATGTTCCCTTATTAGAAAATTGTATTTCTTATTATCTTCTGCCACATTTCACCTGTGTCTTCTGTAGCATTAAAATCACTGTTTTACTCAGACTTGAACTATAGACTTTGGCATCGTTTGGTAAGCCTGAGTGACCTTGGGTAATGCTGAGCATAAATAACAGTGAGTGAATCATCAGCTGCAAATGAATGTGTTCATATGATTCAGACTGTCCTGGGCAGGGCAGCCAAAAGGAAGGCACAAGACTTTAGCAAAATGATAAACCCAATAAACAGAAATTATATTTTTTTTTAATTGTAAGTATAACAAATATATTTAAAATCTTGTACTTGTTTGGGGTTTGGGACAGATGTGAATAAGGAAGGCAAAAATGCACTTAATTTATCTTGTCATTGTTAAGCTCTCAGCCTACAGCTTGTTTGTTTACCTTTGTGGAAATAGAGGAATGATGGCAATTGATTGTGTTTGGAGAACTGAAAGGCAAAGCTTCAGACTGCTATACATGTAGTTAATAGCTAAACCAAATTGTACTTTAGGGATTTTTGTGTTTGAAAAAGAAAAGCCTGCACTGAGATTTCTTTTCACTGTTGTAATTATACAATTCCATTCAGCTTCAGGCAACGATGTGAAATGGGTACATTTCATTTCACATTTATGACAAGTTCAACCAATAGTTTACATACAATTTTATTGTGTAGAATAACATTTAGAAGCACTTCTCTGTGCTATTATTTTGTACTGTTACTTTTCAATTTTCTTTTCTTGACGTCAGTTCAATAGACTGGAAGATGGACTACAGTATGTTATAAATCCATTACCCCCTTGCCTCAGACTTTGTTTCCTGGACATTTGAAGTTCAACACTGCTGTTGTGTATTCTGTGTTTGGTACACTATATAACCTGTGTTCAGCTTCCCCTCAAGAACATGCATGGTGCATGACCTCATATTTTCTTTCTCTAAATTTGAGTTTCCAAATCCCAGGGAAAGGTTTCAAGCAAATGTAGTTTTGTCAGTTTGTGAACATCTTTTCAGTAGAATCCAGATTGGGATTATTTTGTTGTTGTTTTGGACCCTGGTTCTAGGTTCTAAAGGTGAAGTCTTGTGCAGCTTGTTGGAAGCTGGTAGAGGCAGTTTAATTTCATTTATTTATTTATTAGGACAGTGTACATTTACATTAAGCACAGTGGCAGAGATGCTTGTACCAGACTCTAGTTTCACAGCTAACTTCCATTCGTAGTCCGATCATTTTTTGCAGGTATTATAAATCACTGAGAAAACACATTAAGTCACACAAAGACTTGCTAGCCTTGACTAACATAGAATTTCTCAAATTCTGCACTTTTAACTTTAAAGGAGTTGCTTTTCTCTGTTTCACAAATCATACAGATTTGTAGTGCATTGACAGTGTTTTATATTAGAGAAATGTCATGTTTTCATTCTGTTGGTGGTATTTAGTGGATAGTCCAGGTCTGCTCCTCCAACTGCAGTCTCGGCAGAAGCCATTTGTCTTGTGATAAAAGCGCCACACTATCGCCCAGATCAATAGGGCCAATCAAACGCATTCAATCAGAGCTTTGTGCCATGAGGGGAGTCGTACATCACCAATATATTCCTCCACATTTCTTAGCTTTCTCCAACAATTAAACTGATGTGTAGCTAGTTTCAACCTGTGTTGCAAGACAGTCAAGTCATTATCCATTTTTGGCAGAAGTAGAAATTTACATTTATCTCATTGTGAAGCATATTGTTTCACTTAGTGTCAAGATATTGGGCTTTTTCAAGACTGTGCATGATTGCAGTGTAAACTTGGGAAATGATTAGCTTAATGAATTTCTGCGTTTCTGTAAGGGCTCATTTTTACTCAGAAGTGTGTGATAAGAACCTATTGTTGGCACCATCTGATTACAGAACTGTTATATTCCCAGTGTGATTTCAATTCTGACTCTGAAAGTATTGAGCAACATTTTCTAAAGCACTTGTAGCAAGACAGAACAGTGCTCTTTGCAAAAAACATCATTTTCATTTTAGTTTTCAGCTGTGTCCAATAACTAATATGGCTCGCAGCTGCAATGTCCCAGCAAAGCAATGTCAGTTTTCTAGTTGCAAAATCACCAGTGCACAAGCTCACTAATTTTGATTTATGAATGATACACCTATTTTAACTTCTATGCATTTTAGTTTGTTTCATGATAGCAACTAGCTACATGGAAAATGCACTTTTACAGTATAATATTAAACTCATGTCAAATAGTTGGGACACTTCTTTCGGAAATAGTTCTAGTCTAGTTTGTCATATAACTGGAGGTGGCCCAAAATGCCCTTGGGTAGGTCTTTGTTGTCCATTGATGAAAAAAAGATGAATTGAACATATAGAGTGCTGGTGATGTGTGTTTCTGTTATAAAAATGATGGACCAAGCCCTTCTCTCAGACTAAAATAGCCTAATGGGTTTTTGACATTTTGAGAGAAGCGACCGACGACACACTGGTGATTAAAGGCAAATGAATGACTTGGCAGCGAGACACCAAAGACTGACTTAATGTCACTTTGAACCATTATCCCCTTGTCATTTTCTGATCTGCAGCCAGTTGATTGATTATAAACAGATGATCAATCATCATGGAGTGCAACTATGGGGTGCGAGTTTATGTAAACAGGCAGAACAGTAGGACACAAGTTAGACATTCTCCCACAAAACACAGTATGAATAAATGACAAGGTGACTAGAAATAAGACAAGATCAAAAGTAGGGCTGGGTGGTGGACGTGACTAAAATGGATATCTTCATAATTTTTTGGCATATCTCAATTACGATAGCCAGATGATGTTAAGTTAATCCAACAGAAACATGTTTAAACATGTCTTTAAAAATATCAGTATATGTTTAATTATCAAATATGACTACAGCGGCTAAAAGGACATGCCCGATATAGTAATATTTCAACGATTTGACAAAATATCTTTGTTAAATAACTATTTGTACAGAAAAAAATCAGGTAAAAGAGATTTTCCAAATGTTAAAAAGTAATTACATTTGCAATGTGCTTTCAAATCCTTCTTATACCAGTAAAATAACACACAATTTATTTTTCAATGGGCCATAGTTCTATACTGTGAAGTATGAATTCGCAGCATAGCGTTACTGAAAGTGAAAAAGACATATTACCATGACAACAAGCGGAGCAGGATAGTTATGACCGCATTACAACAAAGTGAGACTTTTTCTGACAACTATTTTGCATACATGTGCATATTGAGAATGAAGTGCTATTTAGATTTTTTGTATGACGCATTTTTAGAAAAGCTTCTTGGTAATAGGTGCACTACACAGTTTTGAAGTGATTAGGAGAGCTTTGTCCACTGTGCCAGCTCTGCGAGGATTCTCACATGTGCACACAGCACCGAGCAGGTTTCAATTGGCCCTACATTCACTAAAACAGCGGGAAGTCCCATTTTTGAGTGAACAAAGTTGAGAAGAACTGCTGCATGCCCATCTCCCTCTGTAAATTGGAGCCACAGCATTACACTGTGGGAACAGTAATGTCACAACTGTTCTACATGCAATACACTTTGTCAAGAAAAGAACTATAACCTGTATTTTACCTTGAGTTTGAGATACAGAGACTCAAACTGTTGCATATTTTATCAGTCTGAAGCCGCTGAAAGATAAACTCTCTCCCAGATGCTGCAGTACTTTTCAAAACAAATTTATCAACACTTTTTCTGCTTTGTTTGACTTCTCCCCAATGGAACGATTGGCAAAAAAAGTATTGAATAGTTCAACACCAGTGGTTTGATTCGTCTCTGATGTTAGGTTTGATCCACATGTCTTACTCAAGCTTGCCCAATGGTTGCCTTCAGAGTCATTTTGCCCCTAAAAAAATAAATATACAAATTATGTACAAAATTATACAAAATTTAAAAAAATGCAAGTTTTATTAAGAGTTAAACAAATATATTTCAAAGATGGACATTTTCCCCTATTTAATGTGATCTTTTCAGGCTAGAGGACAAACTGTGTCAGAAAACAATTTATGTTTTTTTTTTTTTTGTTTTTGCTGTCATTTGACCTTGACACCAAGCGTTTTACTGTCAGGTTATTTTTTTCTGTAAAATACTCTCAAATGGGTTTATAAGAACATACAAAATGGCACCTTTTACACACATTTGTAGCTGCATTTACTGTTTCATGTGCTTTTAGGCTTTGTGCTTGCTGTCATCACTGGACATTGCATTTCTTCTAAATTATGACTTGTCATAGAAGTGCAGTTGTTAAAGTCGTGCCCATTTTTCCAGCCAACACTGAACATTTTTTTTTTCGTATTCAGCAGTTATTTTTGAATAACTTATCTGGCAACCACACTGCATTGGACATTTCTTGGACATTTGGCCCACGCAGGCAGTGGGGCCACCCCTCTAACAAATCTTTGCTCATTAATCATTTAGAGGAAGCAATTTGTGGAGCACCTGTCCCAAGGAGAGGCCCATTACGGCTGTGGCTGCGAGCTGCACCGTGGGTCTAATGGCTTTTCACTGCAACTTATTGGAAGACATATTGGATTCAGTGCCACTAGAAGCCAGTAAATTTGATAGTTGTTCCTAAAGTAAAAATCACTGTTAAAGGAATAAAAACTATTTGCATAAGAATCAATGAGAGCATCTATAAATGTGTGTAAAGTATGTGTCTTGTAAGTGTCCTGTATTGATTTCTGTCAGGGAGCAGAAGTAGACCTGTTTTATCCCAGTTGGGCCTTGGTTAGACTCATCAGGTGTGGAGCCTTTTGTTCTTTCTGTGGGTTCATTCTAGTCTTTATTGTTTTCTAGAGGACAAGGACATTTTTTGTTGGTGTCCTTCTGCCTTCTTTTATAGAGAAGATTTCAAAGGGCGTTTTTGTTTGTGTGCTCATTGGTTTGTTTAAACCCCAGTAGCGACAGTGCAGAGAGTATCCAGCTGCTAAATCACCAAAATGTCTACATAACAAATGAGTTGACTAGAAAACCCAAAAGTTTCCTAAGACTGGGGTAGAGCTGAGTTATTTAAAGTACTGTCTTACTTTAGGCAAGCCAGGTCACGCAGTATCATTTAATAACTCCATGGGCTTTGGCTTTTTTTGTGTGTGTTTTTTGTTTTGTTTTTGAGAACTTGATGTGTTGAACGATAATACAATACAATCTAATCTATTGCCAGCAGAATTATTCTAGCTTTATATTCCACAGTTATCCACAGTAAATCCTAAGTTTACCTTTAAGATAGAAATTCCAATTATTACTATTGCTTGCTCTGCTTATCTCTGATTCCTGTAAACATGACTTTACTCCGCCTAATAAAATAAATAATTAAAATGTTTATATCCCAGACAATTTCTCTTTGATGCATCCCTGGACATCATCAGATAACATGGGAGTTTGTCAATAGGAGACATAATTATTTTAGAAAACGGATAGTTTGATTGCTCATTTTTATTAGCAATTCTGGTGTGTTCTTGATTGAGTGTATTGTCCATGTAATGAAGTTGGCTTTTTTTTATTGCCCAAAAGCCAAAGGGAAACCCAGGGGAGCACTGTGCGTCTCTGAAAACCGTACAGTATCAGCTCTAGCAAGGACAGGACCCATCAATATTAGTCTGTCATCTTATCTGATAGAGACAAGCGCTGTGCTGAATCACTAAGGCTTCAAGAATGGGCTCTATGTTTTGTAATGCGCATGCCTTCACTCGGCTTTATGAATATGAATGGCATATACCCACTTGAGTAACTTCAACCAACTTTTTTTGCTTGTACTCTGCAAAATTGAAGAGGTGAAGCCAACGAAGCAAACAAAGGCAAGCAAACAGCAGGAATACTAAGAAGAAGGGGGAAATGCTAGGAAAAAGTAAATAGAGGATCACAACGAGAGCTAGTAATTTTTAATAAAATAGTCAAAAGACGTTGTTTTCTCTTTCCTCTTAGGAGTAAGCCGCAATGTCCAATGTGTTTTTGTGGTTACCTTTTAGTTTAGTCTTTTATTAACCCAGGCATAGAACTACAACCAAATAACTAGATGGAGAAATTTACTTGAAAACATCTTATGGCCATGTTCAACTATTGATGCAAAGAGTACAATAGAAAATGTACTGCACTTATGCAGTTATCACATTTATTTTTCAGATGTACTGTATTGGCCTAAAAAATACAAAGTTGTGGAGGACAGCTCACGTTCTCTCCGCTTCTCCTGTGGTGCTGCTGCTGTCACCTAGTGAGACTGCGCACTCTCGCTGGAATGTATTATTTGTGGAGAAAAAAAGTTCAGTGGTCCTGTGAAAATTCTTTCTTTATTAATTACATAGCTCCGTAGCACCACTGCCTGGGCCTACCGTGCTGCGCAACGTGCTGTTTGAGAGTGTTGTGTACTTTTAAAGAAACAGAAAACTCGCAGCGGCAGCACTGAGCTGTACCAGAGCTGGACTGTAAGTAGTTTTAGCCCAGGGTACAGGTACTTGTAGTAGTAAAAAATATCTAGCTAGCAAACTAGCTAGCCTAATTACCAAAGTAGAGGGAAAAACTACAGTTTTAAAATATCTTGATCTATAATCTGCTGTTATGATCTAAATCATTTTATTACTGATATTTTTTGTTAGATATTACATGGAAAAGTACATTGTTACCACTAGAAAAAACTGTCTCTTGCCCTTGAAATGGTCTCATGACATCAATAAATTTCACAACACAGAACCAACCTATTACATCTTAAGACTTGAAATTTGAATGAACTACCAAGTTCAGCCAATCAGACCGTTGCTTTCATCTTAAATAATAATTATTTAATCTTAAATCAACAACCACAGCGCACAGGGGTTGATTTTTTGTTGTTGTTAGAAAGTGTAAAATTTACAATATATTTTTGGTGAAAAACAAAAAAATGTTGCTAATATTAAAGGAGACCTATTGTGATTTTTCTGTATATTTAGGAAGAAACTATGGCATACTGTAAGTAGATCAATAATTCACATTTTGTTTATTCCAAAACACAAAAATTATGTAAAACGGCTTAAAAATAGAAACAGAAACAGGTAAATTGACTTCCAGTTCAAAACAGCAGAACTGATAAGCCCCGCCCTTTGCTTGTAAAATTTTACTTTAATATGCCGCAGATTTAAAAATACCTTTTTTTGTCGTTGGAAAGTGTCTACATGACAATTCTGAACCTTACATGTTTTACTCACAATCGTCATTTTTGAGTAACTGCAAGTAAATAAAGACAAGTGGGCGGGGATAGGTGGTAGGTGAAGACAAGGGTCTTCAGAGCACTGGAGCATAAGCTGTAGGACAATACAACATTACTCAAACATGCAAGAAGCAATCCATATACAACTTTGGGTAAACAAATGATGAGAGAATACTACTGTAACATGGTTGAAAACTTAGAAAAGTAGATTTTAGACAATAGGTCCCCTTTAAAGACAAAAAAAAATGTTAGGAACCTCAGCTTCAAGTTCACACTTTTCTCATTTAAACTCAAAGATAAAATACAGATGGTACTATAGACTCTCCAGTGTCTTTATGTGAATCTGAATACTAGAAGCTGTATTGTTGGCCAGCACAATTAACATGCGAAGCTAATGTTGCTATTGAACTTTTGGCTTGCTTCACTTTGGCTCCACTCCATGATTAAACGGCTTACGTCCCCAACTTTTCACCCCCATTAGAGAAGACGTCCCTCACAGAGACAAGCTGCCCCGTACACTCAACTTTGTTAAAGGTGGGTTCAATGCCCCGGTGTCATCCATCTTGTTTCTTGTTAAACACTATTAATTGTGCGGACATGTAGTGTGGGGCATTGTTTATTAATTACCATCTCGTGCCCATTAGGGACCATCAAGCATCTCCAGACAAATAACCTCCCATTACACAGAGCAGCCTACTAATGAAGCTGCAGGGCGTGTGGGTCCAGAAACAGAGACGATGGCACCTGTCATGCTAAAGTACAAAGGTTTCAAGTCACTATTGGATAATCAAAACGTTATTTGAGTCAGGGTTGTATCTGGCTCAAGGACAAAAAAAGGATGGGATATAAAATTAATAAAAATCAATTCTTAACTCATGAAAGTAACTATAGTACTGCTGCTCCTTGCTCTTATACCAGTACGACTATGTACATAGGTCTTCTGTAAGGTTTGCGTACCCCCTTATTGAAAAAGTTTTTGCCAATGTTAGTGAAGAAAACTCACAAACTGGTAACTTAATAGTACAACATAATAAGTTGCACTCTATCGCCATCTGTTTGGAAGTCTTAACAGTGTTGCAGTATTTAACATGTTGGCGATTTTTTTTGTATGAGCCAGAATAAATTGCGAAATGAAAACATGTCTTTTCTTTCAGTGAACTAGGAAGGCCTAGCCCTCAATGCGTCAGTTCCATCATTTTAAAAATGTGAAGAAAGGCTACTTTATAACACACACTGCAGGAGCAATTTCAGTTGTAATGGCAGTGGGGCAATTTAACCATCCATCTTTTCACAGAGAAAGAATAAACAGGGACTGGCACAAATAAGTCTGTAAGCAAAAGGAAAAACAGACTTTTACACAATATTGTTTTTAGGATTCTTGTGCATGAGGTTGAGGGGTATCTGATCAATTTGAATTTGAATTTTACCAGTTTACCCATTGCTTTTATGTGTTTTTTGTGGATTGGTGTCTGAATAGGGAGAAAGCAATGTGGAACTTGTTTGCTCAAGTATAATGCTTCAAATTTGATGGTTACGTAGTCTTAGAGCTACAGTGAGAAGTTGATCGAGGTGAACTGGGTATACAGTATTTTATACCTCCCTGCATAGATTAAAATTGTAGTAGTACACTCATGCTGAAATGAAGGACCATGTCACATTAAAGCTGCAGAAATATTTATGTTTTATATATGTGCTATAGACCTGAACTCTACTGAGGGTCATTATGGCGGCCTTTTCAATAGCTCCTCATGCTTTTCAATCATTCTTTTTAGAAGTTCAGAGAGAAGTGACTTGTCTAAGCACAATTTTTGCAGAGTAACTATTTCTACCAATCTTCCAGTTACACTGTCACCCACCAACTGCTAAAGTTAGCATATACAATGTTTTTGGCTTTATTATTATTGTCTATACACTATAATTACACACATGTCAGACAGGATTATTACTGTGGAATGTCTCTGAGTTTTAGCAAACCTACTTTTGGTCACATACTGTATAACCAAAAGTGCTGGTGAATATTTTTAGACTCAAGCCGATGCTGGACAATTAGATATGCAATGCTAGATATAGGAACATAATTGTCTTCTTTTTTATATTGTGAAGAAATAAGGAGCCATTTTAAGACTTTAAGTCAACAATGCATCAATATAGTAGTGGCCTTGAGAATGACCCTTTCATTCCTCTGTGAGGAGCGAGCTGACTTAGATTAATGGTGGACATTATAGACAGAGAAAGTGAATGTTCATTTGCTGACCAACATCCTGCCCTCAGCTCAGCTCATTCATTACACTTAGACTAACTTTAATTATGATCAACACACACGTATTCATCCTGGCTCTTTGTCGTTAGTGTGACTCCACATTGTCAGAACTCATTCAGATGGAAAGACCTTCCAATATTGGGAAATCATACTTAAGAGATGTGTATAGAATAATAATGGTCTTATTTACATCCAAGTCTAACCTAAACAAGCTTAAGTTGACGGGTTACGTAAACGCAGTACTTTTTTATTGTTGTTATTTTCACTGGACGTGTTATAATTGAGCACCGCATCGCTACGAGAGTGAACACAGAGCAGAAACAGCGATAGGCCTTTGAATTTGGCATAATAAAAACCTCTATAAACACTGTTTTAATGCACTGTTGCACTATGTATTTAATAAAACAACTCATAAATAAGGAGTCACGTTTTAAAGTTGCTGGCTGCTAATGTTAACCTCTTACCTTCGATAGCTCTGACAAATCTGAGTAATCCAGTCTGTTCTCTTCTCCAACGTAAAATCCAAGTGAATAAATCCTGCATGGTTGATATTTGTCCATAAACACTGCAGTGTCACAGGCCTGCTCAGTCCTTTTGAGATAAACAATGTTTTTGTAGTTTTAGCTATCTTTTTTCACTCTGACAAACCAGAGCGGTTCAGGGGTAGTTAGCGCCATCTGCTGGAGCAACTGTGTCATTTAACTGGTGAAAGACGTCTCACTCGGTTACGCCATTAGTCACGGTTAACCGGTTAATCGATTAACCATGAACATCCCTAGTACACACTATCTAGTGTCTATGTTTACATTTGCACCCTCAAAATTGTGATTTAACTGTAACTAAGCAGCCATGACTGAAATGGGGTAAACATGATCAAACCACTGTAAATATATAAATGGATACATAAAAAAGACTAATCAAAACATTCAACCAAATTCTTGCTACTTCTGCTATACTTCTGGCAAAGCAAGGCAAGGCAAATTTATTTGTATAGCTCAGTTCATACACAAAGCAATTCAACGTGCTTTAAGGCAGGAAATAATGCATCTAAATTACAATACAACATTATTAAAACATTTAATCGGCATAAAATTAACTCTAAAAGAAGTAAAGAAATAAAGAGTGCAGACAAAGCATTTCAGTCATGCACAGATAAAAAGATTTTTTTTATTTTGAGCCTAGATTTAAACTTCTGCAAAATATCCTGTTGCCTCACCACAGTTTGAGAACCTGTTAAGCATTTCCACTCATGTTACAACTGTAAAAAAAACACAGTTGTACAGTGGTTATTTTCAGAGTGCCGGCTCTTGAGAATTATTTTGTGAGCTGCTGTAAATGCATCAGCGAGCCCCTTTAAATTTTACAGCCTTCATTATGCTACAAGGCAACTTCACTTATTCTCGTGCCCTTTTCTGGTGACATGGCCTATCAGTCATGAAGAAACTCACCATTGGAACAAAGTACTCTCTACAACAGTGGAGAGTGTGGAGTTTTGTGCATCCTGCTAACGGTAAAATAAATCAATACAATCAAGGGTTGGTTTGGGGTGTTGCTAAATTTGTACACAAGAAAGTTGGACAAGTTAGTTTCTTGTTATGCAGCTGTTGAACAACACTTTGTTTCTCGCTGCCTCACTAAAGTAACAAATGTGATAGCTAATCACTTGCACTTTTATGGATAAAGCTAAAACTGGCATTTCTAGCAAAACCATGACCAAAACTGGATGCTTTGTGTCTTTTCAAGGTTTCTAAATTAAAAATTGGTTTTATTATGCAGTATTTACCTAATTCATACATTTATAGCTCATACATTCGAACACATAAAATGTTACAAACCCAAACAGAATAGATAAGTGATTTGTGTCATTTGTTCTCGCAAGTAACGGGTAAAATGACGTTTAGTGGTCATTGGAGTCTTCTAAAGATACACACAAGAACAGAAATCTCAGCTGAGAGTTCTAGTTGTGAGCTTAAGGGCAGTTTTACATGCACATTTTTATCTCCATTTCATTAGTGACTAATTGCGGTTGATAGATTTGTACCAGCTGACTCCCTCTGGATCATTTATAACTACAGTTTTTTGTGAACTGATGCCAACGGCTGTAGGAAAGAACACGGAGGACTACTCTGGAGTTCCTCAAAACCTACTGAAGTAGCACAGATGTGAATTTTTCAACGGTGTCAGAGTCGGACATCGCATCTACTATTATCCTCGATGTTCAGAATTTGGAGAGACTTTTTCTCCAGGGGCTGTGTTCCATTTGTCAAGTTGGAAACAGTACACTTAACACATAGCAGTTTATGTACTGCAGCGACTCAAACCAAATTGTGAGTGCTTTTATCAGCTAAAATGTGGATATCTTGGACAGTTTAGTACATGCGTGTACATCTGCTTTTGTTGCCATTAGTGATGTGTAGCCTTTAGCTACAAAATGTTTACTGCCAGATATTGATTTTTTTTTTCTCATTAAAATGAAGCTAAACTCCAAAACAACTCTCTTTGGCTGTTTAAGTGTGTATATAGTGTTTAATTAGCAATGCCTATTGTTGTAAGCCATTTTTGGCAATTTTAGAGCAAGTTTCAGGTCAACACCGTCACAAACTTCTTGTCTCACAGCAAAGGCCAATGTCAAATCTTTACTATGTGACTTGTATAACTGAGCTCTAAATGCAAACACTTGCAGTCAGACACACACTGCTGCCCCTCACTAAACTCCTCATTCTCTCTTTTTTCCAATGCTTTTCAGTGAGCTTTACTGTTCTTGAAATCTGTTTGTTGGTTAAGTTTATAAGGTGAGCTTCAGTTTTAACACTTGGGAGCAGCCATGTTGGATTCTTTTAATCTGATAAACTTGGAGTCTATTATTCAAATCTGGATGTGATTTTTCAAGTCGGAACTCAGAAAATCCAACCTCCAACCAATCCAACCAATGACAAATGAAATGCAGAATTATAGGTTGTTAAAAGGAAACCCCCATCAATAAACACAACTTTACTACCTGTACATGTTTCTTGTTGTTAAAAAGTATGACATTAAAGAACTCCACCTATGTTTGTGTGCATTCAGTAATCTCGATTTTGACATTTTATTGCCACAACATAAGCTTCTCCCTTCAAAAAACACATAAAACATCATTTAATAGTTATTCCAATGTACCCTATGACAACAACAGTAAAGATTTCTATTTTCTTTATAGTGAACACCTTCAAGGCCCTGTGGTGTTTTATCTGCCTCTAAACGCCCTGTGATTGTCCTTGGTGCATGTCCTACAATCCTCTGCAAAGGTCATGAAGCAAAAAAGATGCTTTGTGATACTTCAGAGCAGAGGAACGCACTCGTCTATATAATTACATTGTCATTGACCGCCTCCAGACCTTTCTCTATCATCTCTGTAATCCTTCTACACACAAACTTCTGTATATGGCTATTTTGTTGACTTTTTTCTATCTTGCAGTGTATCTGGTGCATTTTTCCCTGTTCTGTCTTGTTTCTGTCTCAGCTCACTTGCTGCTCGTGAGGTGGATTAGCTTCATGTGGATGTGATTAATCAAGCATTTATAAATACCTGCATATTAAACAGGATGCTGTCTGCTGTTTTCACATGATGCTGAGTCATGTGAAAACAGCAGAATGGATTAGCATGAGGATATACTGCTGTCAAACCCACTAAAGTCTCTCTTATTGGTTCATTCATTCAAGGCATCAGAAATAAAATGATGACTTTGCTGGTAGCGACTCTGCATGGATCATTGAGCTGGATCATGTTTTAATGATTCAGACAGTAGAAACCTTTCAATGTGCCTTCAAGTAAGAGGTGCCCTTTTCCTCTAATGACAAATGATATGTTCTGTCTGAGCAGTGATATATACATATCACCAGGACATGCTGTTAAGACATTGGTTACAGTTTTTGAAAAAATATATAATTTAAATATTTAAGTGAAATAATATGCAAAGCTTTGTTTTCTCTTCATTAATAAATTGACTTATTGCAGTTTTTATGTATTTAGGAACAAACTATAATAATCTAAATAAATTAAATATATGACAAAATGTCATTACATATAGACAAGTAGGCAGGGATAGGTGGTAAGTGAGAACAGGGCATTTCTGAGCACTCATACTCAAACATGCAGGACTCATTCTTTAAGAAAACTTTGACTAAACTAATGATGAGAAGACAATTATTACATGGTTAGAAACTAAAAAAGAATCTTCCCTTTAAAGACTGCATGCCCAGTTGTCATCTTAAAAATGTAAGCAAACTGAAATATTTAATATTGGACTTTTTATTGCACTTTTACATCATGTTTTTCTCACTTACCTTATGGATTTTGAGTTTCCAAGTTTTTCGCCACAATGTGTTTTGAAACATTTGCACGACTTTTAGAAAACAATACACGTGAACTGTGCCG
Source organism: Mugilogobius chulae (assembly GCA_038363315.1). Taxonomy (NCBI): domain Eukaryota; kingdom Metazoa; phylum Chordata; class Actinopteri; order Gobiiformes; family Gobiidae; genus Mugilogobius; species Mugilogobius chulae. Next base: position 43,960,716 of record CM076396.1, on the reverse strand, counting down.
GTATAATAACTATTACCCAAATGGTAGCAGCATAGACAACGCGCTTCCTGCATATTATTGGGAATAAAAAACAAATTTAATAGTTTGTAGATGAGATAATGCGAACTAGGTTTCACCCTAATCAATACTTTGACAAAATATTTGTGCTGGGGGAAATCTGATCTGCATTGAAATATGAAATATCAATGTACTGTATTTTGAAAGTAATTCTGTGATTCAAGCTTGAATTTTCACACAACCCCACTCCACACCCTTTGTTGTAAAAACAACAAACAAACAAACAAACAAACAAACAAACAAACAAACAAAAAAAACATACACCTCAGCTGGGATGTCTGGTTGAATCTCTGTATATGGATGAGGAAACAGTATATTGCTCCAGTTTTCTAACCATCTGCTTTAGTCACTTCATCTTGTATGATAATGCGCTCCTCTGTCGCCGGGGGAAACAAGCTTTCTGATTTGATTTGTGATTTATAAGTATATGTACAATGTAATACTTGCTTCATGCATGTTCAAGATGGTCTTTGAAGTGCTAATTTATGCTCGGTTGAAATCTCCTGGTAGTTATCTCGTCTGTTGTGATGTTTGCGTTTGAGGAAGTTCTTCAGTCTCCTACTGAGTTGTCCGTGTTCCTTTTCAATTGTTGTTATGATAATATAGCTTGGGACACACTGTCAGTGGACAACTGTATTAGTAATGTGCTTTGAATATTATATATTATGTACATTTTGTTCTCAGTACTTAAGTACGTATACAATACAATACTTGTTTCACAAATAAGCATGCAGTAAATACAAACAAAATATGGAGTAACAGTGAATGGCTCTAATTTTTTGGTGTATCTTGATAATGATATTCAAATAATATTTTGTCCTAATCCAACAGAAATGTGTTAAAACATGTATTCAAATATCAGTGAAATATGCGTGTTTGTAAATGTAAACACAACCAAATAGAAATCCTTTATTTTAAAGTTTATATAACTTTTGTCATTTTATTTCACATTTTTTTGCTTGTTAAATCATACATCAGTTATGTTTTTGTTTGCATGCCATTTCAACATCTACATAATATAGAATAATAAGATCAACAGATATTAAATCATTCATAATATGTGATTGATTGTTAGTATTTTTTGTCCACCTCCTAAACTCAAATGCACTATTGCATTGCACTTTTTTTCTATGAATAGTGTTCACCTGTTGACCTGCATGTGTCTGTATTAAAGTCCTCCAGACGATGGGGGATAAAGTGAGCTGTGTCTGGAGTAATAGTGATTGATCAGTGATATACAGTACAGTTTACTTACTAGAGCCGCCTCAACAGACAAATAGAGAAAAGAATCTGATGGGTCATGACACCCGTCCAGGCGGAAAACAAACACGTCTGAGAAGTAATTAATTCAATTAGCAGGTGAAGGCACGAGAGAGTTGTTATCGTAGAAGCCTTCTTTGTTCCTGGAATGGGAAATGAACAAGATCTCCCCACATTCACAATCTTGACATGACAAACTGTCATTACATTCAGCATATTCATTGGGTATTGTATTAATTTACTAATGACATTATATCATTATTAATTCACTAACTCACATTTGCGAAGGCCATCGTAATAAGCCCAGGGACAAGGATCAGTGTTGCTCACCCTCCCAATAAATTATAGCTGGGATTGTGCTGTAGACTTATGGAAAATGGTAAAAGAAAAGGACATATTGCATATGGTATTTCAGTATTAGCACCATATGTTTATTTATTTGTCAATTATGGTTACATTCTACCAATAATGGGGCATCAAGTATTGAGAAATTGTAGACCAGTTGATCTGCCAGTTGAGGTAATGCTCAGAGTGAGTTTTGAACTTTCAGCCTTTGCATCAGTGTGTGGACAGACACTCATCTTAGACACAGTTTATTTCATACTGGCTAGTTTTATACAAAGCACATTGTATTCAGACCTCATTGCTACTATTCTTGTCCTATTTTTCCACATGGTGACATTTAGTCTGACCCGTTCACCTAAAGCATGCAATGAGCTTGCCCTATGTACAGCACAGTAAAGGCAGAGAATGTTATTTTACTTTCAATGGGCAGAGCTTTTTTATTGTATCTGCAAAGGGTTAAATTCTAATTTCCCTCCAGTTATGATATCTTATCTCACAGGTGTGTCAGCTCTCGCCGGTGCCAAATCAGTTTCTTGGCTTTGTGCAAACCAGTTTGGCTTTTTCTGCTCAGATAAATTGATCCATCTGAGAAATTGTTAAGTACAGCATTGTGCCCGGCTGCAGACCCCACTGGGAAATCATAGGATTGTCCTCAGCAATGACATAAATGACGGCTGGAGCTGCCTCACCCGGAGTTTTAATCAGCTGTGATGACAGGGAAGAGGCCAAGGTGTGCCGAGCGGAATACACAAACGGCACAATGACACGGATACACTGTTTATTCAGCGCTATCTTGTGATTTAAAGATAGCCCGGTGGAAAGCATTTGGGCACACTTTAAATTTCAGGGATGAGAGGAAACCGCTTCTCCCCGGGCTCTGGGCAAGTCATTTACTTGTTCACTGAGGTACAAATAAAAAAGTTAAAATGTTCCTTTTGGGGTTTGCAGATATATGCTGGTCAACGGCTACAGAGCATTCATTATAAAAAGTTTTGATCTGTGATGTCATCAATAAAAGTTTGTTGAGGATGTAAATTTCCAGCAGCTCAAATAACGATGAGTTGCTTTAATCAAATCAATTTATTTTTGTATAGCCCAAAATCACAACAACAGTTGTCTCTGAGGACTTCCCAAGATTATTAATTTAGCAAACATGAATAGTAGGAAATAAAAATAAAACAATACACATTCAATAAAACAATACACATTTACTGTTCTAAAGTTAGTGTTTAACCAAAACTCCCAGCATTTCTCATCTTGGATTAAATGAGACAAGCAAAATCAACTTTTACAAGCTTTTAGCCACTTTATAATTCATCCCATTTATCATTTTCTCATTCAAAACTGTGTTGATGTAATTGCACAATTAGGTATTTTCTCATTCTCATAAATTCAAGACAGGTTTGCGCTAACAATTTTTACCTATAGTACTTCCAATAAGTCCACTGCACTTTACTTCGTTGGCCTATATATTTTTCTGAAACTGTGATACACAAAGGATTTAGCAGCATAGTGTGACACTTTAGTGGCTCAGTGGTTAGAGCACTATAAAGCCAAAGGTTTCCTTCCCACCCAGATCAGTTGTGTCCTATTTACATAATTTCACTTAATATTTCCTAATGTGGTTTGGTGTGAATGGTGGTGGTCGAAGGGACGGTGTTGTTCTACCCTGGGCAGCTTTGGCTATAGAAGTGCTTTGAGAGATTTGAACAAGCACATGTGCAATGCAATACAGTACAAACAGTAAATAGGTACTAGGAAATTGACAGGATATGTGAGATACAATTTCAATAAGATTAAGGAATGCGCACTTGTGGAAAATGAACTTGTGATATAAATAATGTCAAAATATAGTTGTGTCTTGTTCATGTCGACCCAACCCTGTCTCTTGTCTTGCAAACAATGTGTCTTGTCTTACCCCTTATTTTTTAACTGACCAGCTTTCAAACAAATTAACAAATATTTTTTACACAATTATTGCTCATTTACCTTTGTAGTGCAAATGGATTTCATGCTTTATCAGACAAATGTCAAAAGCAACAACATACATACATATTTACGGTACATTTTTCCTTTTAGTACATGGTTTTATGAAAAATCTGTAAAAAAATATATTTTGACAGCAAACTGCAAAATGACTTCAAATGTAGTTATTAAAAAGGGTATCTGTCACTCCCTGGACTGATTTACGACTTGTTTAAAGCAAACCCCACATAATGAGCGTTGTACAGTTTTCGTGAGTTTGTCAATGTCACAACATCCACAACTCCATATTTGAGAAGTATTTTCTGCCACCCCAAACCATAGTGTATTTAATAAAACAATTCAATTTTATGCAGATTTTTTTCTCCCCAATGTATGGCCTTTCTACATTGTTATTTTTTTCACTCCAGTGTTCCCAATGTTTTGAGTTTAATATAAAGCACTAATTCAATTTTAAGTTCTGTTTAAAGTTTGACAACAGTGTTTGGTCACTATTTTAAGATGGTGTTTTCAAATAAAGCTGCAGTAGACTGACAGGAAATGGGGAAGAATGATGACAAGGAAATTGAAATTGAGCGCCTCCACCCACACAAAGAATCGACCTTGAATCCGTCTATCTGGAATCTGTGAGCTATTACACTTTACTAAAGCACGCCTATCTGCAAAAGGATGGCAGCCAACATTTACATTGTTAAATACATGTTTAAAACAGAGTGACACAGAGCTGTTCGATTTAGCTGTCAGAACACAGACAACCATGACAGCAAATAGCTTAGTGGTGCTAAGTCTTCAAGGGGACAGAAAGAGGTGAGATAAAAGGGCTAAAGGAAATCTAAGTTTGAAGCTTAAGCCCCCCAGAAACTGATGTCCTTTAAGTGTTGGCTGCCCACTCTGTGTGACTGAGGCAGGCACCGTGGAAAGCGGCTTACAACTATTGTGGTGCTCTCAGCTGTAAAAGTTGCACAAAAGCCGAGCAAAAGGGGATTCAGGAGTGATATCCTATCCTTGTGTGTCCGTTCCACTGGATCAGCTTTGGTGTCCGATCCGAAATGTGATGTTGACATTTAGGCAAAGAACAGAGTTTGAATACTAAAGTATCTCACTGTGATGTGACATTAAAGCAACATTTATTTTTTTCATGCATGAAGTAAAAGATTTTTTTTTTCCCTTTAATTTTTTGCATCAGAATATTGTATCTAGATATGCCGTAAAAGGTAGAGTAGAAGTAAAAACTATACTTTGGAACATTTTAATAGTAATAATTGTGTGAAACATCAACATAGACACTATGGGTGTTGAAAAAATCGATTCTTAAAAGGATCGCGATTCTACCTCTAACGATTCTGGATCGATTCCAATTCTCCAAAATCGATTTTAAATTACGTCAGTGTTTATGCTGCATCTGCGGTCCGCTGCGTTAAAATAGCTCCTATATGACATGAGTTACATCGTCAGAAAACTGCTAAAATGTCTGTGTCTGAGTTTAAACACATATAATATCTTCTAATAAACTCTTTGTGCCACAATTTCAACAAACTTTGAGTTGGAGCAGCCTCTTTCTCTCTCTCCTTCTCCTCTCCGCGCGGGAGCAAGGGGAGGGGGGCCGGTGCCGAGCGCACGGACACAGACACACACAACACAGAGCAGGAGACTTACGTGAGGCAGAAGGGAGAAAGTGGATCGACATTCAGAGTATTTTAGCGCTACTTTAATCCATGTGCTCCATGATTTGTCCCGTGTTGTTGTTGTTAGCGGTGGAGAGCAGCTAACGCGCTAACTAGCCACAACTTGTCTGCATTAAAGGGCCAGTGACCCATTTATTACATTTACTGCTAAATGAATTCTAAAGCAGTGAAAATGTTATCTTTGACAAATAATAGTGTAATAATTGCAAGATAGTGATAAATTAGCCCCAACAACATTTTAATGAAGAAAAAAATAAAAAAAAAGTAAGAACAAATTAAAAATGACTTTAAAATAAATTGAGAATCGTTCAGAATCGAAAATCGAGAATCGTTTGAATCGAAAATCGAGAATCGTTTTTGAATCGAATCGTGACCCCAAGAATCGGATCGAATCGAATCGCCTGACACTCAAAGATTCACACCCCTAATAGACACTTGTTTTTATTACTAATATACTGCATCAAAACATGTAAACTTGCTTTTATTCAAGTCATATTTTGATAAAATGGTTACTCTCCACTTAAATATATATATATATATATATATATATATATATATATATATATATATATATATATATATATATATATATATATATATATATATATATATATATATATATATATATATATACAGATGGCGTACTCAGTGAATGTCTCAGACAGTGGGAACAGATGATGAGGTGCTGGAGGAGGAACCATCATGGGAGGACAAGCCCCTACATAGGATGTACCATCGGAACATAACTGAAGTGGCTGATCTCAAAAAATCCTATCAATGGCTTGAAAGGGCTGGGCTGAAGGACAGCACAGAGGCGCTCATCCTGGCTGCACAGGAGCAGGCCTTGAGCACCAGAGCCATAGAGGCCCAGATCTACCACACCAGACAAGACCCAAGGTGTAGGTTGTGCAAAGAGGCCCCTGAGACGGTCCAGCACATAACTGCAGGGTGTAAGATGCTGGCAGGGAAAGCGTACATGGAACGCCATAACCAAGTGGCTGGCATAGTATACAGGAACATCTGTGCCGAGTACGGACTGGAAACCCCAAGATCTAAGTGGGAAACACCTCCCAAGGTGGTAGAGAATGACCGAGCCAAGATCCTGTGGGATTTCCAAATACAGACAGACAGAATGGTAATGGCGACATCCGACATCTCAGTCCAGAAAAGTGCAGTCCTAGGAACAGCAAGGATACTGCGCAGAACCCTCAAGCTCCCTGACCTCTGGTAGAGGACCCGAGCTTGGAAAGCGGATGAGACCACCCGCGTAGGGTGAGAGGGATCATTTTTTTCATTTTATATATACTGTGTGTGTCTCAAAGACTTCTACTTTACTCTATATCTGTGCAAGATCACCTACTTTACTTTATATCTGTACTAGACATGAGGAGTGCCCTGCCCTATCACCGCCTGCAAGGGGATTTTGTTTGTGTGCAAGTTTAAATAATGAATGAGATTCATAATACAAAACTGCAGATGGTAAATATGGTGGTAGCAAAATGTCCAAAGCTATTATTAGTTTTTGTAACATGCTGCTCAAGGCACATGTTGCAGAAAGGTCCACATTGAGCCAATGGATTAGCATAACATGATTAATCAAGCATTCTCATTTTCTGGTACCAAGGTCATGTGACATATCAAGGTCACATGTGTAATCAAGAAATGCAGGTGTGATATTCAGGACATCCAGCACACCTGTGCTGTCATGTAGTTTATTTATGATTCAAATTTGGCAAGGACAGTCATTTTACAGAGAACTGGCTCTGCTTTTGGTACAAGGCAATTACATTTTTTTCATTTTGTTTGTAGGTTCAGTTTTTATAGACACACCTTTGGGATCTTAAGTTGAAGTAGTTTATGAATGTCTGAAAACTTTGTTTGAAAGTGCCTGTGACACAGAACTTATGGTGGTAACTATGGAGCACCAGTGGCTCAGGAGAATGGTCATCTTGACTGACAATTGTACAAACAACAAATATTCTTCAGGAGCTTGACAGTTCATTCATTGTTTACTGCTGCTGTCCAAACCTATAAGAATGTGGGCAGTCAGCCCCTGGGCAGCTGTGGGGCTACTGTGGGGGCGACCACCTGCAGAAACAGCAAATGGAAGAAAAAATGCTGTGAAAAAACTAATACAGTATATTAGGAATATAATATATTAAGTAAGCAAAAAGACTTGGATCTTTAGCCTGGAAAGTCTAAACTGATATCTCTGCATTAGTACAGTTTCTTTTTAAGGAAGATAAAATCAGATGGGACCTTTAAACTAATATGTTTAAAGACATTTAAAACATTTTCTTGTTGGATTAACATATCGTCTGAATATCATAATCGAGATACACCAAAAAAACAAAACGACAAAAAACAACAAAATAGTTCATTTTTCCCCAAACCATAAGAGTAAATCATGTGTCTTATCTGTCCTACTTACAGCTTTTGCTTTGTGCCTTGTATACCATAAATAGTAGCCACTGTACCATCCTCTGAGGCCCCACGTGCGCATGCATACTATGTGTTACTTCAGAACCACTAAGGGACTAACTGTCAGAGGAGCACCCCTACATGCACCACTGCAGCCTGATGGTCCAGAACCTACATTTCTATAAGTGTCTCTGACTAGGAAAAGGAAGTGGTCTCTGCTCTGCTCCATCCTGTCCTCCTCAGTTAGTGTGGTCTGCTTTTTGCTCAGTGAGTGGCAGAGTGACAAGTTAATTTGATCACCAGGTACATCAGAGAGACTGGCATATTACTACAATCAAATTACTGCTTGCTGTAACGAACACGCTGCGTCTTGACTAAGGCTTTCCATCAAATGACAAAGTGCACTGAAGCATACTACATACATGCACTGCACTACACACTACAAAGCGGAAATGCCCAAGTAGAAAGAATCTGAGGCAAATTAAATTCACCATATTGACGTTTCTTAGCTTTAGGAGATGTGCGTTTGAGCCCAAGATTGCCTACAGTATCGCTTCACTGTTTACATGCTACACAAAGACTATGACGGCGTAATTCATCTGTTGTTTGATGGATGCATTGGCTTCAGGCTGCAAGTCCTCAGAGAACGCATCCCATTTGAAGTGCGCTGATCCGGCCTGTCACCATCCTCTTAGCACTCGTGGTATAGTGTATGTTCACAAACTATGTAATGTTTGCCTGAAATAGAACGAATAAATTATTGACACCATGCAGGCTATGGGGTTGAATAATGATAGTACAGGAATTCACCAGAATTGTCTAGATTTATAAGCAGCATATTTTTCATTACTGGTTTTTGTCATTTCCAAATTAAAAATCAAGGTCAAGCAAGTTTTCATTCCATTAAAGTTTTATATTTGGGCTCATAGGAATAAGAACATCTGCATTCAGGACGGCACTCCTGGTTGTGAAATGAAAAGCTTTTTCCACAAATGTTGGCCTTAATTTGAATATTTATGCCAGTGGTTATGAGGGAAGGGGAGATTAGACGCTTTAACAGATGGATACTTTTGATGACTGCAAGTTAAAATTGTTATGCAGCAGGCTGTGCAAGCTGAATTACTTAAAATAGTGCCTCAAGTTGAAAAAGAAGACTTAAGAGCTACAAACGTGAATGTATGTAGATTTATATTGCGCGGTTACAGTTTAGCTATCTACGTTTGGAAGTAAAATACTTCAATAACTAAAATACATATTGCTTTCCCTGTAACCAGCTAAAACCCACAAATAAGGTAATACTAATTCAGATATCCTCAGTAATGACAACACAGCCTTATTATGTCATCTCCTTTATCTTCAGTTGTAATGTCTCTTAATTATTTTTTTCAGTGCTGGACACTGCATGTTTTTCTAAAATCAGGACTGACTGCAATTTGTGCCTCAGACTGACTTTTGATGATTTAAAATGTTATGTACTTGGTCAGGGTTTTGCATAGTCATTATCACCTGTAGTTGTGAATATGTATTGTGTATTGTCTTGTTTCTGTCAGTCCATGTGCCCATTGTCTGTCCATTGTGACTTTTTCCTCATGCAGACAAGAAAGGTTAATCTAATCTAAAAAATAAACAACAACAAAAAAACTCTATTGGATCTAATTACCTTAGCCTGTTTTGGTTGTTGTCTACAAGCCGTTTTCAGAATCATCTTTGATCTTGGAGGTGCCGTGTCAGGTGTTGCCAGTCTGAAGTAACCCGGAAGAATGCGGGTCATAGCTGAAAACGAATTCATATGCTGTGGAATCAAGAAGTCCATAGAAATCAGAAAGTGAGGCACAGACACCATCCAAAAAAAGACTGGTGCTGTGGCCGCACTAAATAGTCTCTATGGCTTCTTTGTGAGCGACAGCCAATGAGCAGTGTAGTCATGTACCTCTTTATTACAGCTGGTACAAGTAGTTTGCATGGATATCACCTGTCTGAATCTTTTATGCATAAGACTAATAAGAGGAGTCAACAGTGTCATTGGAATTGAAAACATTGAGAAAAACCTCCACTCAGAAGGCAAATGCAGATACCATATGCTTATTGTTGCTGTGAGTAAAATTGCACAGAATTGATTAAGACATTGAGCTTGTAAAATAATGCATGTCTCGATAAAAACACAACAACTGGAACACCTAAATGTGACTCTGGTGGACATAAATGAAAAAGTCTGGAATTAAAAGGATCAAATAATATCAGATTAACCAAGTTAAAAATCCTAAACATAAACATACTTGTTTATCTCAGAAAATAGCATCAAAACAACAACAGATTTCTCTAGTCTAAGCACAGAGCTGTTTTGTGTTTGTAATAATCAAAGGTGCTGTGTGCATCTTCTTGTACTTTGGATGAAATAACCAAAACAAAGAAAATTGTTCAGTCAATTCAGCAGAGCGTGAAGAGGCTCGATAAACACTCTCCTATTGTCACCTTTAAATAGCTCCGTGTAGACAATAGGCCGACTATAATGATCATAATCAACAGAATTATCAGTGGAACCCGCCTTCACAAATGATGAGCGGTCTCAAAGTGCGACTGAATAATGGGTTGAAAAATGACAGTTTGAGGTCAGTCAGTTTGGAGGCCAGATAAGCTCACAGAGATATCTCTGAAAATAGTTTGCCCTCCATCTTTCACTGGATATTACATGATGATAATGTGACAGAGTGACTCTTCAGTTCTTGGAATCACAGAAAATACACCTTTCTCTCTAGGAATACAATCGAACAGATTTAACTAGTGGTGGAAAGTATCTAGTTAGTTTGTAAGCTTTCTGGTTCTTGTAAGTATCAAGTAAGCTATACTACCAGCTTTAGTGGCACTTTTACCATCCAAAATATTAGGTGTAGTGGCGAGAGTAGACAAAGGGGCATCAAAACTATGACCCAGAAGTTAAACTGACCTTAAACCCTTAAATTCTGTCCACTATCAGAGAGCCTAGAGGACTCAGTTTGATTGGTCAGACACAGTCGTATCAAGGGTGTTTAAGCAGAAATAGGCTAGTTGTGCAAAATTGGTCAGTGTCAATCAGCAAGAGTTGGAAGTGTCCAATGAGAGTGCATAGAGAAGAGAAAACATGCAAGATCAAGTAAACATTGATCATCACTGATTGGAGACTTGCACAGACTTTGTTTTGTAGAACAAGCCTACATCCTTGAAATCAGGGAAGTCCAGGGTGATGACGCAACATGATCAAAGATGTCACCAGAGGGAGCACCACGTTTTGACCAGAATTTGCAAGAGTTAGTTTCTATTTAAACACCATATGCACGGTTTAGATGCCTAATTTTAGTTTCACTTTTAAATTAGGCTGTTAGACCAATTTCTCAAGCTTCCTGGCAAAATCTTCACATTGTGTACTAAGAGCGTTTTACTTCAATATTGCAAACTAACATTAGTGTGAGACAAAGTTGATTTTGAGTTTTGAGACTGACTTTAGGCACAGTTTCTCCTCACAAACTTGGACACTCTTTTTTGGAATGATTCAGGCAATAACCTATGAATCATTTTGACTCTGTTAGGACGTAGCTATACAAATGATAGTTCTAACATCATTTAAAATGTTTACTTCATGTAGTCACTCTGTTACCATTATGCAATTTACAATTAATGTGAACTTTACCAAGTCAAAATCACTGGAGCCATCCTGAACGGGAACCAGAGCCAAACAGATTCTGTTTAGAACAACTGTTGAGATTGTCTAGAGAAAGTGCATTAAGTGCTGAATCAGAGTACATCAGTGCGGCCCCTGCAGTAACTGTAATTAAACGTCTGCTGACAGACAGAAGAAAGGACTAATGGATGATAAACACAACCCCAATGGGATAAGATGACCTTCAGACAGGTACGCGCTGTAACACTATAATGACTATGGAATCTGTAGATGCATTTACACATTTACTTCAGCAACATTTTCTATGACATAAATTTGACTCAGCTTTTTTACTGCTTTTTAGACTGTAAGTTTGTGTGAACCTGGGAGATTAGAATTGTTTCTCAAATACTGTAGCTCTGTTTTTTCCTCCGTAATATCATCTTAAGAAACAACATCTGTCAACCATTAAAACTCTTCACTTCACCCATATGTCACTTGAAGCGTAAAAGAATATTAAGCTGTAATGTAGGTTATGAAGTCTTTGGGGGCAATGCCGGTGGGCTGGTGGATGTTGATTCTAATGCGCTTCTTGAGTTTAAAACAGGCTCAGAGCGAACAGGCTGCAGCCTTTTATAGCACAGTGATGTGTTAAATTGTGTCCTGGAGGCCGGCGCAGTACAGAGCATGTAGTGCGCTTCAGCCTGGGCTCGGAGATGCCCTGCCGTGGGCGTCTGTCCTACACTCCAGCACAGCCTTTAAATGCATCACTGACCATCAGCTTAGATTGCATTTTTAAATTACATACTCCACACTGTCAACCTTTTACTTTTGTGTGTATGTGGAATAAAGGTGTCAAAGAGAAAGTTCAGTTGTGAGAAAAATCAGTCAATGAAAGAATTTGAATGTCTTAAAATCCCCAAATTAACTATCATCATTTCTTTCCACTATATATTTAGTGATACTAACTAGACACCTGTTTATTTCAAATTATTTCATGCCATTTAGGGCTGTAGTTCTTAAGTCATTTAGTTGATTAATCGGTTGATGGAGTTTTGTCAACCAAATGTTTTTTAGTCGACCAAGAATTTAATTTTTATGATAAGGATTTATGGATGACAGTAACAAAAGGTGTGATTCAACTGAAGATTTGAGACCAAATCCTTGGTTTAAGCTGTCTTTCTAGAAATAGATACAGTCTTCTTTTTATATATAGTGAAAATTGTTGTTTTGAATGAACTCCAAGTGCATATTGGGTCAGATCAATAAGATACTTTTTAGTTTCAGAGCTTTAGCCACACCCCTTGTTAGTCGATTAATTGGTCAATGGAGCACATCTTTAGTTGACCAAGAATTTCTTTGATCGACTACAGACCTAATTCCATTTAGAATATCAGTATCTTTGCTGAATGTAACTTTCACCACAAATATTTGGTCTATTTTGGATGCAGTCCCAGTTTGCGGCATATGTCGTCCTACACAGCTGCTGGCACAGGCAGCCTTTGTTGAGTTATGTTCAGAGTGAGTGAATTAAACTAATGCATCCACTGCCCATATGTTGGAGGACAATATTTATTCCTCTGATCTAGATCTATAAATTAGTTGCAGTGTTACTAGTGCCTCTTTTATGCTGATTGCTTTAGTTAGCATGTTTATATTATAATTCACTGACAACTTGTTTATGACTTTTTGGATTCCAAACAAAAAGCATTAGCTCAATTTCAGAATGCTGATGTAATGCCTAGACTTGGACTCCAACCATGGATCTTGTACTTCAGGCTCTATTGATTTCCCCACAAACTCTCAATAGCTCCCTAAGGTTAGGTAAGAATCCATTCACTGTGACCATTGGTTTATTAACTGACCCTGTGTGACATCTATTTGTCCTAAATTTACAGTAGAATTTCCACTGAACAAGATTTTGTTTTGCAACAAGTCAAGTGATTCTTGTAATAGAATCCATTGCAGGATGTCCATTAATATTGGTTAAAAAAAAAAAGCTAAAGTTGTGTTGTAAATAAAGTTGGTTTATTTACAACATTTCTATTAGGTTCATATATAGCTGCTAAGGCTGTAATTGAGTAAATAAATTCTTGGTTGACTGTCCCGTTAAAGAACAAATCAGTAGAATACATGCTCTTTCCACTTTTATTATGCGTAGAAACCTTCTTCTCTAGCTATTTTAAGCTCTGACTTTAAAGCCATTCATCCATGCTGTGTATACTAATTAAAAATCCAAATGTTTGTGTAGTATCAGCTGCAAATATAAAGCTCTGGAAACAATCAGGCCAAATATGTTTTCTTTGATGCACGGCAGCAGTGCAATCCCATTATTGGAGCTGGGCCGGCATCACAGGAGGCTCGCTCTGGGGAATATCCCTTTAGACAGGTGCACAAGAACAGACGCCCATGTTATTAACCAGCCGTGGCGTCGAGACCCCAAACTTTCAAGAGTGCGTAACAGCTCCACTCTACAAAGCCTTGTTGAAAGCAGCATGCATCTGATTAACTTGTGGCTAATCTAAGCTGAGCTGAAAGCATCACAAAATCACTGTAGATTTATGATTGGATTTAAAAGGATCTTCAGGCTTTGGCAGCAACAAACACCATTTTGTTCACCCACCAAGAATGATTTATTATTTTGCTGGAGTAGCTCCAGTTGTGATATGTGTAATTTTTTATGCTGCTTTCCAACTATGTGCACATGTATGCCTGTTAACAAATGGGTGAATGTGAACATTGGTTTGGCCACACAATGGATGGGCAACATTAACAAGTGCCAGGTCAGTGCATGTCCAATGCAGCACACATGATACAAGGAGCCATTTTCAAACAATACAAGGCTGTTTGTGTGCTTGAGTGCATAGCTAATATTTTTCTCAGGCAGTATCTTCATATTTACAAATGATTTTTTGCTGTGGAGGCTTGACCAAAATAGACTCTCTAAGGTTTTACTATGTTGAATCTTTTTGGCATGAAGAGCTACTTTAGGCCATCATTCTGTGTTGTAGCATGATAGAATGCTTAACAATGGTTTTTCATCTCAAAAACAGCAAATGTAAAAATAGAACGTGTGTATTGTTATCTTAATTTCATTGACTTTTATCCAACCCACTCGCACATAACATGCATACAAGAATTGAACATAATTATGTTAAATATTGTGTATTTTGTTAGGATAAAATTAATTACGGGGCAGGCACTTTAATGCCTGCATATTACTTTCACCTACTTAACATTGTCGCCAAAAGCCACTTCTCATATTTCCATTATCATGGCTGTTTTCATTTGAGCACAACCAAAGTAAATGTCATTTGTTGTCAGAATGTTCCAATAAAGTTGTTTTGTGCTAAGGTTGTGTTGCGCCCGAGGGAAACTGTCATCATTTGTATCAAATCATTTTTTCGCTCCTGGCAACAGCCAATCTTGGATCTACTTTTGACTCTTTTACATTTCTCGTTGTGCATTGTACTTGTGAAGGATAGAAAAGCAGTTGCACATGCTGCATACCTAATACTGTAACAAGCATTGCCTCAGCAAAGCAAGGTTAACCCACCTGTCAATGTCAAAATGAAAGGCTTCTTCATAATGATTGATCAGGCTCTCATTGAGAACAAGACATTTTTGGCTACGCGTAGCAGCTCTTGGAGATAAAAGTGCCATGCAAAGTCATCCAAGCTTGTGAAGTTGGTGAAAACTTGGAGTTGAATTTCAAACCAATCTAAAGTTGGGACTACATTTTGATTGACACTATGACCTAGTAGCTTTGTTAGTCGTCACAAATTCTTGGCGATTAAAATCAGTCGCCAGCGCCTACTGCTGTGTTGATGGCAGATTTATGGTAATGAGGGCATCATAATCCTGATCAGGTTGTGTCGGCTTATTGTGCGAACAGGGCTCTGTGCCGCTGCCGCAGTAATTGCCTCTTGCAATCATCTAAATCTCGCTTGACATAGCTGCAAATCTGGCGTCCCTGTTTTTTTGTGGTGACCTTGGTTTGGTGTCAGAGCTTTGGAGAGTGCTGGCGGTGAACGTGGCTGGAATAGCATGACAGATTTAAGATTCTACATGCATCCTGAACCCTATTCTCCTGGATTTTCAGCTCAACACATGTTAAAGTGCATGACCAGCCAGGGAATAGGCAGAACATTTCAGGTGAATGTGTAGCCAGCAAAGTAGACCTGTAATCCCAGTAGATGAATGAAGGGAAAGGGTGATTTTTAAGTCCTCAAAAGCTGGCTAATTATACCACAAACACTGATAACACTCAAATCCTTTATTTCCCGGAGGCTATGAATAATGCTTTATTAACTTTACATAATTGCCTGTAATTAGAAAAGGCTCTTAGATCTTTTGTGCAAGAAGCCTCAGTATTTTGCCATAATGACATCTTTAATGTCAGATAGTGGACTCTAATTTCCCCTTTACCGTGTCAATATCATTTTAACTATGCAATCGCAATAATGTTTTGTCTTTGACGCAACAAGAAGCAATGTCCCGAACAAATTATGGAAGCTTAATTGTTTGTCTAAAAGGTCATACACAATCAAAATTATGAAATTACAATAATTACTCAAATCATCAAGCTAGTCATCTTCATTTGAACAGCTTGTAAAAACGTGATAACAAATTTATGGGTGATGTAATTGTTTTTCTTCACTCAGGAAACTGACTTCAGTAAAAATGAACAGAAGCATTTAAGATTTTATTTGTGTACAATTGTCAAATATAAATAGTTTATTCTCAACAAGATTGTCTTAGTACACTGCAACAGTTTGAACCTTTACAATTCATGTTTAGGTGATAATGAATAAACCTCCAGCAGCAGCAGACAACTGAAACACTGCAACATAGCCTTGATAATGTTTTTTTTTTTTTGTTAACAGACTAAAACAATAGGGATGAGATTTTCTACCACAAGCTCTGGCAAGACAAAAATGCTAGAAGACACACATGTTGGAATTGACCTTGTACATTTTTTTTCCCTTTCACGTCCAGCTTGAGCTAAAAATGGTCAATGCTGATGAGTTATACTGTATGTCTAGTGAAGTTGTAGTTCAGAAAAGTGTTATGACAGCAAAAAAATGAAAAGGAGAAATTGTGAAGTCAAAATTGTAGGGCAACAACAGTGATTAACTGTTGTTGAAACTTTTTTCGTTGAATGTTGCCATGTTCTGTGTTGACTGATCTTGTCGTTGTTTGTATGTTGTGTATGCAGGCTTGTAAGTGAGATGTTTACTTTCCAAACCAGGCTTAAATGATCAAGTCTGAATTATTGTTTTGGCATTTGGTTCATCTGAATCTTTGTCTGTGCCTCTGTCTGTGTCTCTACAAATTATTTGTATAGCTTTAATCATTTAGTTGGTATGATGCCATTTAGTCAACCAAAATGTTTTTAATTGACGAAATAATTTATTTCAGATTCATACAGGAGAGAAGAAAAAAATTAAGATAAAAAAAGATAATTTGCTTTCTTTTGTTTGCATTGTGGCAAACTGCTGTTATAGCATACCGACACACACCTTTCTCCTAACAGCTGTGAAAAACACTTCTTGATGAACATTCAGAGGCTCAGAATGCATTAATTATTTAAACTCTGGTCAATATTTTCTAAAACTTACATATTTGTCTCCAGTAGTACCCAATTTCTTTGAGCTTTGGTTGTTGAAAACATGAAAAAATGTTGTCAACAATCACATCTGTTTTGACATCATGGCTATCAGTTCATGTTGTTTTCCAGATAAAAGGCACTTTGAGGAGCTACAATCAGCGTGTGCATGGATTCTCAACCATTATGTTCGCTAGGCACCATTGGCTGCATTTTTGTATTGTTTTCAAATGAGCCAAAAAATCAACATGCCAAATGACTTTCACAGACAATTCCTCATTGTGCAGTGGCTCATATGTGACTCGATTTCACAAAGACCGACAAAGGCCACCACTATGATGTGTTTTGTCTGCTGCAATCATTTTGGCAGAGAAATTGAATTAGAGGTGTTTGGGGACAGGGCAGGTAAAGGTGGGTGCACAGGGGCCTTTTGCTCATCAAGACTAATTGTGTCTGTGAGTGCTACAAAGGCTCAGATTGGCAGAGTCTTGGGTAATCAGAAGGCTGCGTGTAGTTCTGCCTAAAGCCTTTCTGCACCATTAGCTCTTGTCGCTGCAACTAACACAGCACAAGCAACCAATGACATGGGCCAACCGTATGAAGCATGCACCGTTTTATGAAGATATCAAAATGTAAATCATAGAGGCACAAATGTAAAAAACTGTAAACCGTGAGAAAAAAATAAATTTATGATTTATGCAGTTTGGAACTGTTTTTGTACTTTTCACACAAACCTACCATGACAATAGGTAAAATACTAAATACTGAATTTAGTGTCAAACAAAAACATATTCTGATATTAGGAGTATCTTTATCTTAATTTGACACAGTATATTTACGTACATTTGCTGTTGTAGTTGCTGAGTGATTAAGCGATTGTTCTGATTTATTCTCAGTGTTAAGTCTCCCCCACAGAGGTTTGTTAGTGGGCGTGGCCTTTGATGCCGACTGTACCTATGCACAGGGTCAGTTGTTTTTAACGTTCATTCTGACTGTAACACACTGCTCTGATTTGTTTAGTCTGCTTCACAAATGTCACTATGTCAAACCCTATTTGGACTTGGTCTGTTGTCAAAGAAATACCAACATTGTCACAATATATCGTCATCATCATCTGAAGATATTAAACAGCATAACTTGCATTAAAAATGGTAAATTTTGGAACAGAACACACATTTTATGCAAAAAAAAAAAAAAAAAAAGACCTTATTGTTGTTTAGTGGGAAAGCAATTTAGTCTGAAGTAATGAAAATGTGCCAAGAAAAGGAATCACTGAATGGGTAAAAAACGGGAAAATATAGCTGTGATGCTGCGTTCACACCGGACAGCTTATTTGCGTCTAAATTCGCCTAAACGCGCGTTAAATTTTGCCGGTTATTTCTGCTGTTGACGCCTCAATAAGCTTTTAAGCTGCTCTGACGCGCGTCAAGGCTTTGGTGGACAAAAAGACACTTTTAACGCCCCAAAGCGCTTCCAGCTCTCGCTTGTTTACAGGCTTTGTTTTGCTCGTAGACAGACCACGTTGAGAGAGAGAGAGAAGGAGGGAGAGAGAGAGATAGAGGCTTGTTGCATTTATAAAACGGTTTATAAGAGTCAAATCTAAACTTTGAGACCATTTGAGGCGAGAAATTGTGTGTTTTGTTACCAAATCTGCGGTCATTTAGCCGCTAGACGAGAGCTCTCCGGTGGCTGGATGTTTTGCCCATTACCGGGTTGCATTTATAAAACGGAGCTTACCCGATCACACAACTTTCTCCTCCTCCAGGCAGGAGTCCTTTTGCTGTCTCCGTCCTCCTCAGCTCCTCCCGTTGTACAGCAGGTTTAAACACGACACCGGGCATTTTTAATACATCCACGTGAGCGCGTTGTAAGTCCAGATCATGTCCCGTGTTTGCCGTGTCTCCAGATTTTCAAAGTAACGAACAGCCAAGTCTTTGAATAAAGCCCCAAACAAGCTACCTTTCGTTAAAAAGTTAATAAAAGACTTCAGTAAACAGTCTCCTTTCCACTTGGTTTGACAGGAAAACAACATGTCACGTGTACGAGTGGAGTCTCTGATTGGTTGACGCCGACTTTCAACGCGTCTGAAGATGGATTTTCCCAACTCCTGCGGCGGCCGCAGTTTTGGGCGAATTTGCGGCCGCCGCAGCTTCGCGCTAATCTGCAAGACGCGCGTTTTCAGAAGCCAAAACGCGCGTCAACTGACGCCCCAGACGTCAATACGCGCGGAAAATTGCTTGAACGGCCAAGACACGGGTTTACATTAACTTAACATTGAAAATGGTCGCAAATACGCCAAGCCGCTGTCCGGTCTGAACGCAGCTTGATGTTTATTATTGTTAGCATGGACCCTTTGTAATATCATGCTATTGTGATAAATATTGTATTGTGAGCTTAAATCGAAAAAAAAAAAAAAAATTGTATCGAGAAATTTGCATATTGTTACATCCCTATCAAGAGAACAGTTGTTTCAGTTTTACTGAAGCTTGTCTCTGCTCACAGTAGTTCATTTGTTTATTTGTTGCTATTATGATGGCCAGTAAGGTTGTATAGAATGTGATTAACTGTTGTCGAAACTACCTGTGCAGACATTCAAAAATAATCCAGTTAGCACTGGAATTCTCACTGACCATGGTCTATGGTAACTATTAACAATAAACATAATACGTTGCTTCATGCGGCACAATTGTTAGAAATTACAAGTGTATTTTTTCCCATTTGAAACACTGCTAGTTCAAAATTTAGTACGTCGCCAAACAAAATCAACATCAGGACCAAAATGGGCTCAGTCTAGGAGCAAATAATCCAAACAAAGTCTAAAGCTTCTTCTGGGCTTGTTGGCAGCTGGCAAATAGCTTTGAGCAGAGCAGTTTACCTTCTGGAGAGAGAATGAATGTTCAAACATTGCTTAGTTCTCCTTTAAAAGCTACTGCTAATTAATATAACAGCAGCTAACAGACCTGTCATTTTATTGGATAGTAGCACAACTGCTGCTTTTGGGCTTAGAGGATTTAAAATGTAAATCAGTTAAAGCTAATACTCAGTTTTGCACTATACAACATACACTTAGAGTGCATGCAGTAAAAGTATCTTGTTATTTTCCTGCCTTGAACAGAAACCTCTTCTCATTTTACCATACGAGAAAACAACACCATTTATTTAATCTCCCCATGAAGCGAAACAAAGTAATACTGTGTTTGTGTCTGGAGACTTCACACAACTTCTGCCTCAAACCATGGAGGATATTTTTAGAAGTGCTATACTGGTAATCTTGTGTTTCTATGGATTTGTGTGGTGGCATAAGTACAAGTTATGCTGTGATCATACTGGACAGCGTTTTTGCATCCATGCGTCCAGTCTACATGTTAAGTCACTGTATACCTGCGTCTTGATGCGTCCAGTGAATTTGCTTCTGGTGCATCTTCTTGCAAAGTAAATGCTCTGGCCGCCTCATCGTTGTCTGGAGAAGGTGAAGGGAGGAAGTTGTACTATTGGGTAAGTTTGCTACGTTTATAAATGCAGCTGTAGGTTTCTCACAATTTCGTGTGGCTTTGGACAAAACCGGACTGCAGTTGACTGCACCTGGAGTAAACCGCTCATGTCCCAAATCAAACCCACCTCTCATTTAGTGTACACCCGATGTTAGGATGTGTTCAGACGTGGCATACATAATATCAAAATGGTTCCTTTCACATTCTTGAATTTGATCATAATTTATAAAGCTGTGATTAATGGAAAAAAGGTGATTTCTGGTAGTGACTAAACCCATTAACCTTTTGCATGACCATACAAAAAAAAACAAAACCTGCATTTAGGCAATATTCATTTTAGCTGCCCTTCACCTGATTGAAATATTTGCTTGTAGAAAGCTGTGAGGTCACATGAAGAGAATCTACTGGAACAGGACTGAATATATACAAAACAATGGTAAAATAAAATCCATGTTAAGCAGTGCTGAAGTGTGACTTTACTATAGCTTGTACTCAGCTGTAATATTTTCTGCTCTTGAGGAAATTGTGCCACACCAGTAAAGACACCGCAGAATAGTATTGTGATTCTCTCAAAGCGTATGTAATTAGAAACATGTTTGTATGGTGATGAGGGAGGTCAGCGATTCCCCTGACTGCTCAATGTCCATCGGGCTGGGACTAATCGAATTAGGATCCCGACAGAGCAACAAATGTTTAAAAAATGGTTAGGTATTCAGTTGTATAATGCAAGTAAAGGTAGTCTACATTCCAATCCTGTCATATGTTTTGATACTGTGATTTTGCAATTTTTGCAGGTATTATGAAAGCAGTAAATTAGTTTTAACTTTTAGATTAAAAGTTGAGCAGCACAGCATTTACAATGTTTTAAAACACTTATCAGTCTGTTTGCTGTTGTTGCAGTTTAGGTTGAAGACTGTTCTTAATAGCAGCACGTTATTATCTACTATTAAAACTGCATGTGCATTTATTAAAAAATAACCCATTCCAATGAGCAATACATTCTCACCTAACATTGCATAATTCTTAAAGGTGCTATACCCAACTTTTGGATCCAAAAACAAAACAAAATCCAGACATCATTTATTTAAATTTTCTACATCAGTCCACATCTCACTTACCTAATGTATTTTGAGCCTCCAAATAGCTCAGCATAATGTGTTTTAAGCTTTTTTTCACAGCTGTTAGGAGAATTTTTGCATTCTTAAGAATATAAACAAACAGAAATAATTCATTTTAAACTTCTTACTTCAGTCTACATGATTTGCTCACTTAACTAATGCATTCTGAGCTTCAGAATTGTTCATCATGATTTGTTTTAATGTTTTTTCACAGCTGTTAGCAGAGAGTTGAGTCTCCATGCTAACAACAGTTAGCCACAATGCTAAAAACAACAACAGAAAAAATTGGACAAAAACTAAATTTTATTAGACATAGACAGGACTTTGCGGACTAATTTCTACCTGAATAGATACATTAACAAGCCACCGGTGATGGCGGGGGAAAATTGTTTTAAGTTATTTTGTTGCAAAAACAAATCAAGTATAGTCCCTTTAAGTTATTTAATTGTAAAAAAAAAAAAAAAAAAAAAATCAGGTATGGTGCCTTTAAGCATAATTCAAAATAAGCACAGTAGTCTTACACTTCTAAACCCAAGAAGTTATGTGTATTTTGGCCTGCAGTATTTACCACACTAAGTAGACTGAGATGGCATTTTCTTGGACACAGTGCAAATTGGTTGTCTATTGATGTGGAAAATTTAATAAATGAATGATCAGAGGCATTTGGCCTTTCTTAGGCCTCACTGACAACCATAATTATTTGTGATTAAACCTACTGACAGCCTGTAATTTAGACTTCAACAGCGATCGACACACTGGCTTTCAGTGTGAACAAATGACCACTGAAAACTTTAATCCAAGTCTCCTGCATTCAGTTTGGAGAGTGTACAATATGCAGTGTCTTTGGGCTTGACTCTAGAATAGAGTTTGGCAAAATCATATCATATAACATAATATTGGGATGTGCATATAGAGAAGTTGAACTTGCATGTGCACTACAGCTGGTTTTCTGTTCAGTTGTGATGAAGACAGACTATTTCTTTTCAGATCCCTCTGAGTACTTGAAGCTGTGAAGGCTCTGTGGAAAACAAAACAGAATTTAGACTTGAAGAATAGAACCAGAACTTACAGGTAATACCTTAATTGTATATTGAGATATTTAGAGGACAAGATATGAATTTTACCATATTGGAATTATAGAGATATTGTAATCCTGAATAAAAAGAGCTTGTAATATTTAAGTTGAATTATTTCTTATATGTTGTAGTCTACATGAGGATCAATAGCAATTATACAAGATCTTTGAGTTGAACAACTGGCAGATAAAACAATGTAATTTGTATTTTTGTCATTATCTGTGTGTTTTAATTCTCAAATCTTACTCTATTACAATTGATAAGATCAGTTATACCTTTTTCTGTTAGGAACATTTAATTTTTTCTTGTAGATCCAGTCTACTTTAGAGTCACTAGCTTTTTCTCAAAACATATGAATTATTTGGAAGTATTTTGGGGCATAACTAGAGGGAAAAAAAGGAACTGAAAATAATGAAGGCCCAAGAGTTTAGAACTAAAAGATTTTGAATTTTTAAAAATGCCTCATTACCAAAGCTTAAGACTCTTTCTTGAAAGTTATATTGACCCAAATCTATCACGTGTAATGTGAAGTGAGCTCCTCTTCAAAAAGATCAAATTGTTAACCTGGAAGTTCAGTCTAGCGTAAATGAAAGTGATAGATGAATGTCAGGCCCAAGTGGATGAAATTTTCTTCTACCTTTAGAAATGGCAAAGACTGGCCCAGAAGATGAATGGTGACATTTATTTGATTTGGGAGATATTACTGTAGGTACTGTCGAGAAATATAAATGGATATAGAGCTGCAATTGTATTTTACCACAAGTTCAATACACTGTGGAAAGTGTAAACTGAAGGAAGAAAGGCAAACAGGCCGTTCAAAATATACTTGGTCATATTCATGGGCTTCTTCTTTTCTACTGTTGCCATAGCAATTGACTACATAATGAAAAATATTATTTATTTGTCCTCAAAATGTCACTGTGTCCAGAAGTTGAAAGTATCTTTGAATATCTGGTGGTGCCAGCCGTCGCTTTTACAAAAGTTATATTTTGTGGATTTTTTTATTTTTTTGTTTGTAGTATTCTTTTTCTAGTGAAATTTAATCTCTATTTACTTAAAAACTTAAACTTCTGCATGCTCTGCTCAGCTGTAGCAATTCTCTCTATTCATGCGAGAAAAAGCACTGAGCCTTACGTAACATAACAACAGACAAAACGTACAACATTCTTTGTTGTTAATGCGATGTGTGTAATGTTTATTTAGTAATGGTTTGGAGCTGGTCAGAGGTGGGTTTACTGATGGTGCTTATCCACTCTCTTCTGTTTCTTCTTGTTTGTTTATCTCTGAGATGTGCGTTCAGACTTCTCTCTGTTCTTCAAAGCCTTCTTGAGGTCCTTTTTCTCTTTTTTTTGCTGCATCAAGAATGTTGTAAAGAGCAATAAATAAAGAAATAAAATAATAATATTTGAAGCTTTACTTAAATACAATTATGCAAACCTTTTTTGTGGAGACTTCGCCGTTTGTTCATTTACATGCAGATATTATGGTTTTGACTAGATTGCTTAAGCATATCCTATGACTAAAGTATTTCACTCTTTGTAAAAACTAAAATCATGGAGTAAATATTCATCATTTCAGTCTTCAGGGATCTAAAATCTGCACTCTGTATTCTCAAAATTCCTTAAAAAGGTTATCAGTGTGTGTTGTGTCCTAATCTTCCTGCTCAGAACATAAACAGGCCCCCAGTTCTATAAGCTCCATACATCCTCTCAATTGTCTCATATTTCTCTACCGCCTCTTCGTCTACAGGCTTTAAAGGGCTGCCACTGACAGTGATTTATTAAAAAAGAACTGCACGGTCTTTTGTCAGTTCTTCATAACTCTCATGTTTCAGCCCATATTACTTTGTGCGCTGAAAGTATAGATAAATAAATAAAACCCTTCTAGAATTCGTTCACGGTTACCCCACTAAGAATATTTATATGCAATGTTAGACTGTATTCTGGCTTAATGGTTTAGAGGGATTTCTTCGCTGTCATTTGATCGAAAGCAGACCCATCAAGATCTAGCATCCAAAGTGCTGAATAATCTTCTGGCAATGTTTTATCACATACCAAATCAATCATGCAGTGTTAAAGTGAGGCTAAACACGCGTTCAGAGACTAACTCCGCCCACAACTGAACCTCAAACAGGCTCGCAAAAGTGGGAGATGCCCGGAGGCCTTTGAAGAGACGCCCAGTGGGTGTGAACAGACATTGATTGACAGCACCAAATATGAACAGCGAGCTTGGTGAATGATGTGAGTTTTGTGTCGGAGAGGTCCTGGTCCTGACGTGAGATTTGCAGCGGAGGAAGCTGTACAGCATCAAGTCTTTGCTTACTTGCATGTAAAGATTTTTTTATATTTGCTTTGCAAATCAACCTTTGCTTTAGTCTACATAAGTGCATAAGCGCATGAGCCAGTTATGTGAGTATTTTCTAAAAATGAAAATCGAAAATGAAAAACACAGGCACGAGTTTCGAACCAGCGCATCATTGAACTAGTGATGGCACATCGCACCTCTCGCTCAACAAGCTGAGCCAAATGACGGCCGATGTGATTACGCAGCGGGGGATCTCTTTTCAACTCTCCGCAGCAGCGATGTCAGGGGGAGGAGTTTAGATGAACCATCTGGGCGGCTCGTCTGCCGCGTCAATACACTGTGACGTCGGAGGGTACTGAAAATGCACTGACAGCGTTTGCCCATCGTGGCAGTACAGCCACGGTTTTTGCACACATAATTGCAAAATGAACGAGTTTGCACAAAAATTTCCAAAAAAGACCTGGAAACAGTAGATAATTCAATTTTGACCCCATATACACAGTCTGACAGTGAAAAAAAGTTGATTCTGAGTTTAGTTTCTCTTAAATTTCGAAACATTTTATCATGGCTTTTGTTTAGTTAAAAGTTCCAAAAAGTTATTCTGATTTTATGATTTTAGAAATAACTCATAATCATTGATATCTATGTGTGCTTAGTTCAGAGGTTATTACTCGAGTTGAACTTTTATTCACATAAGTTATTTGCTGAATTTATTATAACAGTTACATGACACCTACTGACCAAAATTCTTATGTTTTGATAAGAAAAACTATCTTAGGCCCTACACTACATTTGGTTGTTATCGGGCATAATCATTAGTTTAATGCCAAAGTATCTAAATCAGAATCTGTGCTCAAAAAGCTGGATCAGTTATCAATATGAATTTACTTAAGTAAAATTATAAAAGCAAAAACATTAAGTTGGGGTGTTGCACAATAGATTAAAATGGGCTTCATGGTCCAATAAATATAATTCAACTCTATTTGAGCTTTTTGTAAATAGGTATTTACTAAAAATCTGTATGTTTTTATATACAGTAGGCCTATATTTTATAGAGAAAGTACAGATATTTTTTTATTAAAAAGTATTAAAAAGAGTAAAAATACGTAGTTACTTGCCACCTCTGTGTGTTTAGTTAATGTGAGAGCTTGTGTGTCAGAGGGAACAGAGTACAGTGGATGATTGACAGTAGCTGGACTTGTTTATGGTGTGCCTGCAGATGTGACTGTGGCAGCTCCGAAGGGCAGCCCGTTCTCCTCTCTTCATGCGAGTCAGGTAGTGCGTTCCATTTCCTCACCTGTCAGCGCGACAAGCTAAACACTGGGCTTTTTGACATGGGCATTTTACATCGCTCATTCTCACTGACAAGTCCAATCCTATGCAGCTTTGACACCGTGTCACTCCCAGTGGACCCCCCTCTCAGACAGCCATGCAGCGTACGGGCAAAACTAGGATCTTAGCGGTCCTGGGACAGTAGAGTCCTCCTCGGAATATAGAGAGAGGAGCTTGTCATAAGTAGATTTACAAAAAATATCTGAACTGTGAATGAGGATGGAGAAAACTATTGAATTTAATTCAGATAATAATCAATATGGAAACTACATTTTGAAATATTTTTGATGACAAATATAAAAAAAAATTAAAATATCAATGATGATAAAAATATTAAGGTATATATATATATATATATATATATATATATATATATATATATATATATATATATATATATATATATATATATATATAATACAACATTTAAGGGTATAAGTACCAATACTATAATTTAATGTTTAAAATGTCAGTCTTTTGTCTGAAACCTTAACAAATACCAAGTTTAACACTTGGAATTTGTATCATGTCAAGGCACTTATCTTTCTTTATATTATATTGTCAAAATACCTACCTTTGGTAACATTCAAAAGTAATTAAAATTATAAATTTGATCTACATAATATACTAGAAACATTCATGTGAATATATACTTTTGGACTCACTATAAACTGCCTTAGGCATGTGGGGCTTTCTTGCAGAAGCACATACAGTATATATTGTCACTTGATTACTGTTGATTGTTTGTGTTAGTTCAAAAAGTAAATTTAAAAGGCAACCATCCAAATTATCATGTGTGTGCAGAAGCTAGAGTATTGGATGTGGAAATCCAAAAGAATATTGATTTGAGCAAAAGGCTTCAACTCCAAAAGCCAGCACAGCTCGATGTCTTTGGAGTGAGTAAAGCAGTGACTGAAACATTTGTGTGGACGCAGGAGCAGAGCAGTGGCTGAGTCTCTTTGACTTTTTATCAGCGCCACTCTGTTCTTCACAACAAAACTCAAACGCTCCTAGTTTTAATGCACCTTTAGAAAATACTAACTTCGGGCTCTCTTTTTCAGCATAATGGAGCCGTTCAAACAAAGCCAACAATTGGGAAGCAATTTAATCGTTTTTCAACTTTTAATGCCACAAAAATAATTTTTAATGAACAAAACCAGTAACGCCTAAATGCTTTATTATTAAGAATGCTTTAGTAAGCCTGTTTCGGATGTATAAACTCTACTTTTGCTATGTTATTTAGCTGCATTTTAGGAAATGTTTTGGAAGAAAAAGTGGAATTTTCTAAAGTCCACACAAGCACATGAGTAAAAATGTTTTAGTGCCAAAAAGTTTAAAACATTTAAAGCTATCTAGTCTCTTCATAACACAGAAAGCTTTTTCTCTAAATCATTCTTTTCTTTGGTTTTTAAGGAAGTTAGACCTACTACTTTGCATCCACTTGACTTTCCTCTGACGTAGAATCCACAGTAACACAAAAAAGGTTGCTAGTTTCTTGAGTGGCTAACTGCTCATCAAACAAGCTCAAAAACCCTCTGAATATGGACACTTATCATATTTGTGCTTTGTAATTTCAGATTTTGGCTGCGCTCAGCTCTTGAGAATGAAGCACCATGAAGAGAAGTCACATCAGCAGGTTGGTAGGAGGACGAATAGGCTCTGTGGGGGTTCTGTATGTTCCTACACTTCACAGTAGGTTTTTACTTGTCTCAAATGTATCTTGCACACGCACTGGAAAGTGTTGCATTGATCTATAGCATGTTTGTTTGTTTAATGAGTCACACTCGCAGTAGAAAGAGTTTGAATTTGTGGGAGTGCTCCTTTGCTCTTCTATAAATGGAGGCCCACTGAAGTTGTCATGGAAAATCAATCATGTACGAATAGACAATGCATTGTGCCAGTTCTTACAATAACTGCATTCAATTTGCTATAATGCAGTTATTTTCAATGACTTGGACAACTGCAGACTGAAGTGGCCATGCACAAAATTAATGCCTACATATAGTTTTGCTTTATATTTTGTAAAGGCACTGTAACATGTTTTCCAATGCAGAAAGTTCATTTTTTTCTCTTTCTCTCCTAGCCTACAACAAATATTTTTTTTAAATTTTATTGTTAATTTGCTATATTTGTAGTATGTGTTTTTACTATAAACATAATATATTTTATACTTTACTTTATAGTCATATTTACTCCTCAGTGCAGTTTCTATAGGCATTCTCATCCATTTGTCCTCTTTTGTTCACCTCCTATTTTTTGCTTCCTTTGAACATATTTATGTTGAGTAAAAAAAAATCCTATTTGTTTCAAACAAGTACTATTTTTGCACAACCTAAACCGCTAAACAAACAACTCATGGCAAAGAAATGTGTGTGGTATTTACAAATGTTTGAACTTTTAATGGTCTTTCTTTACTTTGCAGGGTGTCTGTGGGATAGTGCTATTATGGACTTGAGTGACACTACAGCCTCTATAATTCACCTCTTATGGGACAGCGGATCAGGGAGGCCCCGCAGGTGTCCAGCTGGGGTGAGTGTAATGAACGCCCGAATGGCACTCTTTGGGGGCATTCTGGGAGGCCTTATGTGTGACTTAGAGGAAGCAAATGGCTCTCAATTCCCCTGGCTAATGGCTGGAGCAGTGCCCAGTGTATAGTGTGAGAGAGAGGGAGAGAGAGGGAGAGAGAGGACTGAAGAAATAAGGGACAACTCAGTGGCCTTAGATGAAGGCATTAGTGAGGCTAAAACACTCAGGGGAAGATGAAGCTGTTCTAAAGTTTCACTACAAAGTTCTCTTGATTGTTTGTTTAGTTTTAGTTTCTGAGCAAAAGTAGTAACCAAGTGTCTGGATCTCTGTCTGAGCCGCTGATCATGGACTGTGCACTTTGCCTGCAATTTCCTTCTATTACTGACCACTCTGCACCCTTCATTAGCATTCTTTCTGAACAGATCCATATAAAAGTCCTTCAAAGTGGATCGCCTATTCAAACTTTCTTCTTCTTACGTTATTGATCCTAGAGTGGAGTGATATTTTGAAATAAAAGCCAGTGTAAAAGCTCAAGATTTAACCTTAAACATTAACTACATTGATCTTAATCATTTTGAAAGAATCATCTTTTAGAAGTGCTATTATTTATTTTTGAAGTGAAGTGTAATGGCATTGAGAGTACACCTTTCAGTACTTAAAGTATGGGTAATTAACTTTTTAGTCATAAATGAGTAACTTTTGTGTTTTCCACTAAAAAGTATATGATAAATGCAGACCTTGATGCCACTGAGTTTTGTCTGAATTGAATAATAAAGAATTTTTGTTCTCATCAGGAGCCGAATGCTACAGTCTGATTAGCTATGCTTGAGTGGTCCACTTTGGTGTTTGTAAGAAGTGGTTTTTAAGCTATGATTACAACCAAAAGTGAATGCATGTCAATATTAACCATGTGTCAAAGGATTTAGGAGAAGAAATGGTCAGATTTAAAATCACATACCCCAGCATTAACATTAAAGGAAAACGCCATAGAAGATAGTCTATGATTTCAGATACCATCTTGCCGATGTTAAACTCTCTGCTTGAAATTCATTCACTAAGACATGTTGTAGTTATGATTAGAGGAGATGATGTGTTTTTGAGTTGGGATACTTGGTTGTATTTGTGGTTTATGTAAAGCGGCTGACACTTTTAAATTCTCGTTGAGTCTTAGATGTTTCTCAAAGTGAGGTCTGTGGAGCCCTTGGTTTGTGGTTAGGCTTCAACAGGGCAGTTTATTTTACACATCTGTGAACTGAATTGAGATATGAGAGTCTTTGTTGTGGATCAGGAATCTACACTACCTGCGGTAAAAATTTCAAACTTATTTTTTATCAAGTTTTCTTCACAAACTGCCACTTTACTGATATAAATTACACATCTTCAACTAGGCTACTATCTCAGCACCTCTTCAGCAATCATAAGGCAGTTTGTAATTCTTGAATAGGTCAGATGTATTATTAGAATTGTTTAACGTCACACACTTGCCTTGGTTGAAGCGTTAGTCCTGTTTTTTTTTTTCCTATATGCTAACTAGTGAAGACAGCCTATTTTAGATATAACATTAAAAGGAAATCTTCTTCACACATGCACAGACATTCCAGTTAATCTGTCCTCACTTCGAATAATGATGTTTCTCCTACCTGCATGTGTAATGAGGGACGATCTTATTAAAGCAGATAATCCATATTACAGCTGTAATTCCTCTGACTATCAAATCTTACGCTTATTAATTTGTAGATAATACTTAGAGGGCAACAGTTTTCTCGTGGCATCGGCAGCACTGTATTAAAAGTATTAAACATATCAGTGCTTGTCAGGGAGAGGTTTTGTGCCACTAGCGGGTATGAGAGTTTTTGTCTGATTAAAAGAGATTCATCTAATATAGCGGAGTTGAGATGGCGAATGGGGATTGAAGGCTGCTGATGCGCTGAGGCCTGCTTTCTCCCTCCAGCATATACTTCTATATTGGAAAAGGCAATGGATCATTAGGCACGGTGTGGGGAAAACCGAGCAAGATCACCAAATAGGATTTCATTACATTTTCCTCTGTCTTAATTAGATCAGGGGTGGTAGAGACTAATGTTATTTTGAATAATAGAAAATCCTGACAGGAAATTAACTGAAGGGCTAATTTGATGTACATAAGATAAGTGGGAACAGGAACTGTTGAAAAATAATGGTCAGTAATGAGCTGATATGTTGGTAAAACAAATCTAGTTTAGTTTGAGTTGTTGAAAATTGAATGTAGAATACAACCCACAACATTGCTACAACACTTATATATACCCTATTAATGCATTATTGCGAAAATCTACAGTGCATGACTTTGCATGCATTGATTAATGAGTAATTACAATACAAAAAAAAAAACAACCTTATTAAAATATATACATTTACTTTAAAAGAAACAAAGAGTGCTGATAAAAACTGTACAAATAAACAGACATGTTTTGAGCCTAGATTTAAACATTGTCAGAGTAGAGGACTGTCTTACATCCTCAGGAAGACTGTTCCAGATTTTAGCTGCATAAAATTGAAACACCGATACCCCACGTTTAGTCCTGACTCTGGTCACGTTTAGTCCTGACTCTGGTTTATGTTTAGTCCTGACTCTGGTCCACGTTTAGTCCTGACTCTGGTCCACGTTTAGTCCTGACTCTGGTCCATGTTTAGTCTTGACTCTGGTCCATGTTTTGTCCTGACTCTGGTCCACGTTTAGTCCTGACTCTGGTCCATGTTTAGTCCTGACTCTGGTCCATGTTTGTCCTGACTCTGGTCCATGTTTAGTCCTGACTCTGGTCCATGTTTAGTCCTGACTCTGGTCCATGTTTAGTCCTGACTCTGGTCCATGTTTAGTCCTGACTCTGGTCCATGTTTAGTCCTGACTCTGGTCCATGTTTAGTCCTGACTCTGGTCCATGTTTAGTCCTGACTCTAGTCCATAGTCCTGACTCTGGTCCACGTTTAGTCCTGACTCTGGTCCACGTTTAGTCCTGACTCTGGTCCATGTTTAGTCCTGACTCAGAGCGTGAGATGGTTCATAAGGCACCAACATGTCAGAGATGTACTTTGGTTATAGTCCATGGAGAGACTTATGTTCTCAGGTTTGAAATGTGAATCTGACTTTTAAAACATACATCACAATTTCAATCCGAATTTCAATACTAAAAAATCACAATTAGATATTTTTCCCAAATGGTTTTCCACATTTTGACAAGAAAGTTGTAATAAGTTTAAAAAAAAAAAAATCAAATAACATTTTTTAAAAAGTAAAATTAGAAATAATTTTTCAAATTTTAATGACCATTAATTGAATATTTGTCACATTGTATTTGGCTCGTTTACTGAATTTATTTTATTATAATTGTATTCAATTAGTATTGCCCTTTGCACATTTTAGCAGAGTTCTAATTGAATGGAACTTAAACCAAAGAATAATTGTCTCATAATGAAAGACGCAATCTCATGTGCAGCTTTTAAAAGACTGCTGGACCAACAGTTGTTGAATGTAAGATATTCTTAATCGTAATTAGAGCTAGGCAATATTTCCATTTTTTCTTTTTGAATTGTAATTTATCGTCAAACTTCTGAGTTTGTGTTCTTGTGAGGACAGTTTGGGTCAAATATTGGTTGATTGAGACACTCACTAGTTTTGAGAATTGAGAACTTTTATTCAACTATCTGATTGATAACAAGTCTTAAGTCAACCAAAAATATCTTTAGTCAACTACAGCCTAATTTTTCTGATCATTAAGCTTTAACTAATACATTTAAGTATGTGTTTGAACATTTTCTGGTTGGTTTGAGATAATATCATCTGAATATCGTAATCGAGAAGTGGCAAAAAATTATCGATATCTATTTTTGTCAATATCGCCAGCCCTATCTTCATTAAACTGTTTCTTGGGGATGTACAGTATATTAAGCACTCTTAAATGTAATTAATTGAACCTGACTCCTGAGTAAATGCTAAATACTAAAAGCGTCTGAATGTGGAGTATATTTTAAAATATTGTCCAGGTGAACTCGTGAGCTCATCTGGTTTATTGTGCACTTTGTCATAGCAGCTCTGGAAACGTTTTTTTTTTCCTCTGTTTCTGCTGTTTCTATAACAACTTAACATGCACTACCACAGTATGTGACATCATCAGCATCGACAATCTTTTAGCAAATCAAAATCCCTAGTTGGCACTTTATTTTCATGTCACAACCAGAATCTAGATCTGATTCTTGGTTATAAAGTGTCTATGAAATATGTTGACTTAGAGAATGTACTGCAACATCATAAAAATGCAGGACACACTGTCAAGGCTGCTTTAGGATTTCTATTCAACATCTGCCGGGAAATGAAAACAATAAAATGGATCTTGCAATAAACAGAAGTGGGAAGGCTGCTGATATTTGAACTCAGTATAGGTGGAAATAAAAACAGTTCCACCCATAAAGCTGGGTGCGTCACTTTTTTTGTTGTAATGTTGTAAACTTTGTCTTTCCCACCAAAATTATATTGTGAACACAGCACTTTGTGTATGGCAAATCAAACCTCTGTGTTCTGTTGAATACATTTTTAGGAGTTTTATTTCACATGGCAGCCGAAAGCAGCATTCGGAATGTACTCTAGTTTCACTTGTTGTTTGTAAAAATATGTTTAAAGCCGTAATTGCAGCTAAAATCAGTGCATAGATACTAACCTTGTGCCAACATATTGAGCTAGGAAGTAGTTGGACAGATGAATCTACTACAGACATATAGGCACATACTCTAACCACTCACAAGTGGTTCAAGGTATAAAAATATTTCTATCAAATATTCATTGTTGCTCAAACCTATTGAGGAATTATTTGGTTATCAACACGGGAGAGAGCACAAGAGCTGCTGCTGATTGACCAAGCTATAGCAATAAGTCAAGCTAGCGCAGTTGTAGGCTAACCACAAGAGTTATACTGTGCGAAAAACGTTATGCTGCTAATTCAACATTTGTGAATACAATTCGACCTACCATGCATACACGTTACATTCAGTTGAGTAAAAAAAAGAAAAACACTGTTTAAGCTTCAGGAGCCAGACGTCTGTCATTACGGTTCAGACCTAATAGAAACAGCTAGCTCTTATCCCAGTTTGTTGTTTTAATCAAAGAAGTTTTCCCAGCCATCTAGATGGACAGCATCTCTTTCTGTAGGGGACATGCGCAGTAAGCGGAAAATGATGTCAACCAATAATCCTCTACATTGCCCTCCCATAACATGTAATGGCTGCCATTTGCTCTTTGTTACATGCAAGACATGAATTAATGAAAATTGGCTAATACGAGTAAATAACTAATTTATTTTTGTTATACAATATGTTGACTCTGAACATATCTGGTATTGTTACTTAGATTGTTGCTATAGTGCTACCATTACTCTGTGTGTTTATTCAACGCAGCATATTGACAAGCCTTTGGTGTTGAAGGGCAGATCACTGATGCACAGAGCTCTTAGTTCAGCTTATCTTTGCTTTTTGGTTTCTGTGTGGAAAAACACAATGTGCAAAAACATGATTCTGGGATATCAGAGCAAGCAATCCCTGTTCTGTGAGGCAGAAATGTACAGAAACAGCCACCCCATGTTCTCATTTGAAGTGTGCGGTTTATCCTCTCTGTTCACATATCTGAGCATCAGCCAGTCTCTTTGATGTGGAAAATAAATGTATAAATGTGCCACGGACATTTGAGAGTCGGATGGTCCTCCTTCTACAGAAGTGGATGTTGGCTTTTGTTAGTGTTTATGCAACATATCCCCCTGTCCTTTGTCACCCTGTTGTTTGGAAATCATAAACAATAAATGTTGACAACTTTTGATACAAGAGAGCTTGCTGAGAACAGATGTGGGCACGTCTACAAAGACTGTTGTAAAAGACACTCAAATGAACTTTGATTGTTTCCAAATTCAGTTTATTATTTGTAGGCAAATTAATGACACATCGCAGAAGTGTCATTCACATTTTAATGAGAACGACTTTGTTTTTCCTCACAACTCTGTAAAGTACACCAGAGTTTTTTCTGAGTCTTTTTTTTTTTTTTTTTTTAATCACAATGAAGCTTTAACAATTTCTTACAGAAACTCCTTTGCATAAGCACTGCCTATAATTTTACCTTTTAGTTGTGGGGACCATTTAAAAGGTAATACAATACAATACAATACAATACAATACTGTTGACTGGATTGGATTGATACTTTGAAACAAGTTGAAGCAAATTCCACCAAGGTTCTTACTTTGACCAATTTTTTATGAGGATGAACATACTTGGAGAATTGTATAAGCTGGGGTTAATTCTTTTTTTTTTTTTTTTTGGGGGGGGGGTATTTTTAACTGAATCTACATAAAATTATTGCCATTAGAAAAAGAAAAAGTTTAATTCTACTGATATTACCTAACTGGATTTGATCTAACTTAAAGAAGTTACTTTTCCTAACAGTGGCTTGAGCACAGATGAATTCCCACACTCATAATAACTCATAATTGATAGCCAGTGCAGACTTTCTTTTAATTGCGTGCTGTAATGATAAGCGCACAGGAAGAATTTGCTCCTTGATGAAGTGTGGACATATCACACCTTAGAGAGACGAGAAGTATTAATTTCACAGTCTGCGTCCCCGTAGGAGCAGTTTATGAACTGTATTTGTCAGAATGGAGAGGAGGGGCAGTCAGGAGAGAGGATAATTACACCCTAGTTCAATAATAGACATGAGTTTCAATACAAAGGCAGAGAATCAAAATTGTCTATCATGCATCTGATTCAGAGTAACATGTCAAAATCAGGATGATTAGAAATCATCTTACTGAAGGAAAGAAAGAGAAATCTGTTGTCGTGTAAGGCAGATGCTGTTGTTGGGCTCTAGACATGAGCTATTATAAGGCAGAAAATGTTTCTATGTACACGCCAAGTTACAGGTCAGATCTGTGGTGAAAAATGCTAACAATAAAATATGTTTTTGTACTTAGAAAAATATCTGTATTATCAAATCAAATCAGTTTTTTAATAGCCAAAATCACAACAACAGTTGTCTGAGGACTTCCCAGAATGTTAATCTAGCAAACACAAAGTAGAAAAAAACAAACATTCAATAAAACAATAAACATTCAGAAACATGATTGATAAGCATGATAAACAAGCAAATGAATAATTCCAGAACATGCTTGTTAGAGCTCTTCTCAAGGAAATAACTAACTAACTAACTAAAACAATGAGGCAAATAAGAAACTTCAAGAAGAACCACAGTGAAGAAGAGATCTACTCCCAGGGACGGACAGGCTTTAGATGTAAGTAAGACTAAAACTGGATCAGCAGCATCTGAAACAATTACTCTCCAAAAGGGCAGTGGGACAGGGGGGCAACGTGTGAATAGCAAAGAACAGACTACAGATAAACTAGTTCAACTCTCTTTACAGTGAAAACAGGAGAAGTGAGAGGATAGAGCTCACATTGCCATACTTTCCCCGTATATCTGCTCGTAAGGCAATCTGACCAACTGTGGCTTTAATTTCTGTTCCTAACTGGCCTGACCATAAGCTATTTCAAAGAGGAATACAAGCAAATGGCTTGGAAGGTAAAGAAACATACACTTTATGGTTCTCACTGGAAAATGTGTCTTTTGCATTTGACCCATTCTTCAATGCCACTGGAGCATCCCCACAGGAGCAATAAGCCTTATAGTGCAGTTTATAGACCCATCTAAAGATCTTGCATAGGCTTGAACAGAACTACCACAGCTGGAGTATTTAAACTATTGTGCATGTTTTGGTTATTGTGAGAAACCAGAGTGCCTTGAAGAAACATACCATAAATAGGGATACACTTGCGAACACAATGAAAGCTCTGAGCCACAACCTTATTGTTGTGAGGAGAGAGTGCTGCCAACTCTGGCACGGTTCTGCTGGGAATGTTGCACAGTTTGTCTTTAATGTCAAACTGAAGCACAACTGATCAAATGTGAAATAAAATACAGTATCTCCATGGAGACCAAAAGGTTGCAGACCTCACACCAGAAAAGTTAACATTGTGCACTTTTTAAAGTTTACAACACATTCAGAGGTCACTCGGTGTAATACATAGTCTATGTATTCTTTAGTTCTCTACAGCAGCCCCATTGTTTTGTCCTCACAGTGACAATCCATTGCCCTCACAGCTGCGATAAATTGATTTTATTTCACAGTTCTGGTGAGGTCCTGGTCAATAGCGATGAAAAGAGACTGAAAATATCTGGGCCGATCGTGCACTCTCGACTCCATTGTTTCAGATCCTTTTACTCTTCTTAAATAATAGCCGTATTCTGAAGGGCTCTCAACTTCCCATCAATCAACACAAATTATTAATTGATGCACATGGGAGGTATGTCACTTGGATAGCCTTGTATGGGTCTTAGATCTTTTTACTATCACACTACCAATGTGAATAGCTAAAACTAATCAAAGAGGCAGAATGACAAGCAATAGAGTCAAGCATTATCAGTCTGTTTGTGTCAGCCAAGGCATTGATGTTTTTGGGCTGTTGCTTGAGATGCATTGTGTGTTTCTGCTGGGAAATATAAAACAGCTTGTTATTATTTTTTTATGCATCAGTATGATCATATATTTGTTTATTTGGAGAATTACACCAGACTAGCTTGTCTTGAGAAACAAGCTGCAGAGTTTCTTCTTCTTTTATGTTATTAATGTGATTCAAGGTTTATTTTCTTTCTATTTAGTTTGGATGCGTATAATTACAAAGACCAATCAAAGCTATCTGTGATATTTAGACAATTGAATTTCTTCATAAAGCAATCTGAAACTGCCAACTCAGACTAAAATATGTCACAACATTCAATTTCCTCCTCGCCGGTCGCCGCCCATGTCACCCTCTAAAGGTCAATGAATCAGATAGAAATGCTTAATAGCCTTATCATGAACAGTGACTCGCACAACGCCAGCTCGGGCCCAGAATGAAAAATGATATCTACATTATAGAAAAAAGGTCGGGATAATGAAGCCTCAGTGCAAGTGTGCAAGTGACACAACCCCAGTAAGGGACAGACATTATCTCTAGCTTTCAGTTCTGTTTTTGAAATTACGCAATTTACTATGGCATAGGTATGTTCTGTGGGACAAGGTAGAGACACAGTGAAGACTAATGCAACACTTCACATGGCAGCAGTGTACTCTATTGTAATAATGATAATTAAGCTGAGTTCTTTTTTTTTTTTTTTGACTGCTTTATGGACATGGCTGTCTATCATAAAATCGAGATGTGAAATTGTCAGAGACAGAATCGGACTCATCCCGGCTGCATATGGACCTTGGCATAAGTGCTATTCATTATTCATCCATTCATTCATTGAGTGGCACTCAAACACTCTTATGGTCTCTATAGAAAACCCTCCCAGACACAGAAAGAACGTGTAAACTACACTATTGATAAACCAATATGGATTTTTCTTTGGTTAATGCCATTTAAATTGGCAGTCAATGGCGATATCAATGGCCGATTTAATAATAAAAAATAACTTTATTTGTATAGCACTTTTCAAAAACAAGTTACAAAGCACTTCACAACATCAATAAAACATTGCACATAAAACAATTAAAACAAACAATAATAAAATACATTAAATAACTAAGAATATGCTATCTTCTATAAAAGTGAGTTTTAAATTTGATTTAAAAGCAGCCACAGTGTTGGCTGATCTGAACACATCCGGTAGAGCATTCCAGGCTTTGGTGCCCGGACAGAAAAAGCCCTGTTTCTTTTCGAAACAAGTCTGGAGGATGACACAACAGGGAGAGTCTGCTCAGAAGAAAGCAAAGAACGGCCAGGAATATATAGAGACAACAACTCACAGATATAAGCAGGAACAAGACCATGAAAAGCTTTAAAAGTAATCAACAAGATTTTAAAATCACATCTGTACTGGACCACAAGCCAGTGCAAGGCAGCGAGGACAGGAGTGATGTACTCTCTGGTGTTTGTCAGAAGTCTAGCAGCCGCATTTTCAAGACCGATTTTAGAGGCTGATTTTCTTTTCTTAGTTTTGCATTCATCATTTAATCCATTTTCCGAATAAAACCTGTAGCGTTCAAAATTGTCATGTAACTACTTTACAACAACTAAACAGTCAAAATCTACTGCTTATTCAAGTTAAATTGTACGAAAAATAGGTGAAGCTTATCAGTTCTGCAGTTTTAAAAATGAATGGATAAATGGTTTGTGTTTCTAAGCCTTTTTAGATCATTTTTGTGTTTTACCGTGAACACATTTTGAATTATTGATCGGTATATGTCATAGTTTCTTCATGCTTTCATACTCATCTCCCATGCAAAGACAAACATATTTAGGTTGATAATGAACAGTGCTCAAAATTCATCAGAAAAAGGTCAACTGTCGGCCACACGGTTCACACATTATTACTGCGAATAACCTCCTTCACCTACAGCTCTCTGCAAACCTGTCTTTTTCCATTTCCTTTTATACACCAATTGATCTTGTTCCTTTGTCTCTTTTTCTTGCAGCTGCCACCGCTCTTCTACGAGACTGTGTTTAATTAGAATAGCTGACGAATTGTCTTCTGTCCCGAAACCGAAAAGACGCATACAGTGTGAGAAAATGGAGAGCGGGGCAGAGTGGAAGAGGCCTGGATCAGTGAAATAGTTATTATATTTGGACTGCAGACCACTTGAAACACTCCAAAACTCTGATGTGCTCTGAAGTGCCTCTGCTGTGCTACAGTGCATATGAATTTTGTTAGACGGCTGATTTCCACTGACTTTTACTGCGCTAAAGGTCAATTTGTTGACTCATTGGAAAGTAGCCATGTTTATAAAGCTTATGAAAGAAATTGATTTAAATGGGCGAGCAGCCACTTTACTTGCATTAAATGTTTTCAAATCCATTGTTAAGATTGAAGACATTGTGAAAAAAATCTCAACTTTGAATTCCATTATAATGGCAATTAAAACTTTATGCACTGATTTTTGCATTGCAAATCAGGAAGTAGGTATTTAAATGGTAAATGATCTCTATTTATACACACATGATTAATATTGACACCCACATTAGTTTTTGCCTGTAATTATGACTTTGAAGTATAATTTTGTTGAAAACTTTCTTAAAGCAACTTCAACAAGATTGCTTCCCTTGTTTAAATACACTATCAAAATCAAAAGTGTTTTTTTTTTATTCATCTCTTGTTCTTACCAGCAAAATATCTTGAACTAAAAATATTAAGTAAGTTTAGAGCAGATTAAATTAAATGACAACAAGAGGATACTGGATGAAAAGAACTGTAGCAGAAAGAGAAGTGAATCTTCCTCTTCAAAAGTACAGTTTTTTTATATGCAAGGTTGAATATGTGTATATATAATCTACATCAGAAAATAGAAAACTGCTGTGCTTACTTCTCGCCTATACACTTGTCCTCATTGTTTTAACCACGTAAAGACATTATTTCATTGTAGCTGCTCATATTCTTTCACCAAGATGTAGAACAGAGGGAAAAAAAAACACTAACATGAAGTTTGATTTAAAAAGTCAATTTTTCCCATTGGTTGGAAATCAAGCAATTCAACAAACTGTTAAAAAAGGAACGACTATTGTAGAATGACTATTCTTTTTTTATTTTTGTTGAAAGTAGATATTGTAGGTCTCATTTGACAATCATTTCAGTTTTTTGGGGTCTATGTATATTGTTTGAAATTAGCAAAAAGCCCTGGCAAGGAGGAGGATACATAGCAAAAGTGAAACGTGGAATAGAGTCAATGTTGTGCAGGTCCGGGGGGAGAGAGTTTCAGAGCTGCAGAGCGACTGAAGGCTCTGCCCCCCATTGTGACGAGAAGGGCAGAGAAGAGCAGAGGGAGTGGAGATGTGGAGGTCAGAGAATGAAGGTGAAACCAAGGTATGAATAGCTTTGAAGGTGGTGAGGAGAATTTTTAAGTTGATTCTTTTCTTTATGGGGAGCCAGTGTAGTTGTTGGAGGATGGGTGTGATGTGGTAGAATGATGGAGAAAATAAAACAGAAAAAAAAAAAACATCCAAACACATTTTACAACATGAACAAAACTAAAAACTTAAAGTCAGGGTTTCTCTGGAGAGCTGGTGTCAGATTGGGATTTAGAAACTGCAATTGCAGGATTTTCATCGTGAGGATACTTCCAAAGACATTTTACAAGGTAAAAATGTTTCTTAGATCTGCTTTAAAAAATGTTATTATGGTGTAATTCTCTATGCATTTAATCAGCAAAGCCAAACTGATCAAAAAAATATAATCACAAGCAAATCTGAGTTTTAATTTATGTTTAAAATATATATAACTAAAGCATCAACAAAACAAAAACTTCACTCACTTTTAATGCATACCTAATCCAAACTTTGCAAAGGCTTTTACGCTTAAACTATTGAACAACATTGCCAGCTGCCATTTCTAATTTCGTTTGTCCCAAGACATCAAGTCTACGTTTCCATTTTTTTCACAGCAAACTGCCAAAAAAATAAAATAATAAAACTTTGAAAGAATGTGTAATTCAGAATTAATGGCCCATTGATAAAACATTCTTCACGTATGAGACACAGCTTTTTGATAATTCACATTCCTTTGAAACTATGATGATATATGAATGAGGTTTGTTTAAATAGTCACCCGATGCTTCACACCACAGAGGGTATTTTGCTTTTAATCACTGTCATCCATAATATGCCTCATGATAAGCTACCACAGACGTGAATACTTAATTACAATTTCATTTCACAGGAGATAAATCATAATAACTTAAACTATTCAAAGCATTTTAGCAGAACAAAGCTAGCTTAAAATAAACATTACAGTATAATCTGTCACAATAGTTTGAACCGCTCACTCATAAGACTCAATCAACCCAGGTAACTGATCTCATTCATACAATTGGCTCTGATTGCCCACATATCAATAATGATTAACACTTCATGGCCTTCAAAATTACTGCTATTTTAACATGCACCATAATTTCTTACCCACTTGACCACCAGCTGACATTGTAATAGAAGCGCCCTCACCAAAA
Organism: Mugilogobius chulae; assembly: GCA_038363315.1. Classification (NCBI taxonomy): domain Eukaryota; kingdom Metazoa; phylum Chordata; class Actinopteri; order Gobiiformes; family Gobiidae; genus Mugilogobius; species Mugilogobius chulae. The sequence goes on along the minus strand of CM076396.1, from coordinate 43,918,833 downwards.
GTGCCCAAGTGTTTTGCTAAAATGGATTAATTTGTCATCATTAACATAAAACTCTCTAGTGGCAGATTATGCTCATATTTACTTGTATTTTGTTAGGTGTATGACAGACCTATAGTGAAAAGTGGGCACTGAGAATATTATCATACGTTTTTTTTTAGTTAATCTATTAATAATATATATAAAATGATAAATATTTAGCTTTATTTTGTTTCATCTCAGTTTGTTGACATTACAATGTGATATACTGTATGTATTGAACAATGAAAAACCCAGGAGCTTATTAGTATATTCTGCAGCTCTTTAGTTTACTTAAAAAAATATTTTTGTTTTATGTACTCTCTCTGTTTGTTTTGTTTCTAACTATCTCAAACTCCATGAATTTTCGCAGACTGTTTGACAGTGTGATATGATATTGTGGATACAAGACTGGGTTTAGAATGACTCATCATGAAGCAATTGTTTTTTATCTGTACAAACTTAACTTTTAAATGCACTTTATATAATTTGTTTTGGTCTAGAATTGTAAAGAACTAGAAATTATAAAGTTTTTACAGCAGTGTATGTTTGGGTCTTTTATCCAATTCATTCTGAGACTCCAAATTATTGGTAGCTTTTTTTTTCTTGTTATAAGACAGTTGTGTTAAGCTGAGTGCTCACTTACCTGATGGTTTCGGCAGTAGGACTCATGTCTTCGTCAGAGATGACGTCTGGTGTTGTGAAATTGGGATAGAAGAACACAAATACAAAACATGGATACGAGAGGCTATTGAAATCAGGAAGGCGCACAGACCATCAACAGATGACGGAGCTTTTTCCTTGACTCACACATGATACACACTTCTCCAGAGACCACCAGGCGGGGGCAGACGTGGTCAGTCTGACAGGTCTGGCCATGTCTGGGAATATTCTATAAGAGACCAGACATGACCTGTGACGAAGGCGGAAGTAAATGAGAAAAAAGAAAGGTAAACGAAGTAGACAGAATAAAATATCTTAAATTTCTTGTCATTGTCACGAAGTTACAACAAAATTACTTTTAGAGTAAGTCTCCAGGCCGCATCTGTGAGCTCTTTCAAAAGTTAAGTACAAATATTGCAAAAACATGCATGCATACAAAAACACATGACCAGGAATTGTCGTAGAATGCATTCGAGATACAGAGACATACAATACCAACATAAGTGTTGATTTTGTTTTCACATTTAATAGCCAAGCCTTGCCGGTATGCTAGCAGCAATTGGACAATTGGACTATGTAAACAAGCACACTTCCTGGCTGTTGGTGGCCAAACAACTTTTTATGAGATGTAGACGGGACACTGCTAATGCATTTTCACATGCTGCTTATATACTTCTATACTAAATGTGATGGGCAAAACGGGTTAAATTTATTTTCTTGGATAAACATAATAAATTAGTACAAGAACAAACAACACAAATAAATAAATACTAAATCAGATAGTAGTGCCTAAAGTCACTAGCACCAAACTGACTAGTCAGTGTGGGAGGAGAAATGTGCGTTATAAAATATATGTACTTTCAAAATATGATAAAAGATACAAAGAAATACAATAATTGCAATCTTTTCTTTCAGTGGAGTGTGTTTCAGCGGTCTTTTACCATCCATTCTCTATTTAATTCCATCAACAAGGCACGTACTTTTAGCACATTTGTGAGAGCTTTAAAAAGCAAAACAAAAAGCGAGCTGCACTTTTGTCAACATCTCTTACTCATAACTAGCTTTGAAATCATCTTTGCACAAAAGCGTGCCATTTGTGTTTTTTTTTTTTTTTTTACGCCGATCTGTTAAATCCGCAGCAGGCAAAGCAGATGTGGATAGGCCTGCCTCCTAGAGTGATTGAAATGAATGGTCAGGGCTGAGAGCACGAGCCGGAGCCAGGCTGGAAGATTTACTCTCCTCCAAGCAGCCGTAAGTTCTCAGTGCAACCCTCGGAGCTGCAGTGATGAGGACGCGATGAGGAGAAGAGGCGCTCACATCTCTCCTCCATCAGCATAGCGTCGCCTCTAGCTCTCTCTCTGCCATAAAGCCTGCCTGTAGGTCTTTCCACTCTAAATGACTGCCGGCTTTTCATTTATTCACAGCCTTTGCCCGCACACTCAGATGCAGTGCTTATAGAAAACAGTTTTACAGATTCTCATTTGATCACTATTATAAAGAGAGAATTCGTTCATTTTTTGTTAAACGTTGCTTATTACTGGACTCCTAAGTAATTTTAGTTGTTCTGTTGATGATTTGTCTCAGTTTCATCTATGTACTCCATGTAGTTTTCCAAATTTAAAAAAAGAAACTTGTCGTCCCCTTAGGCAAGACTTCACCCATTTTGAATGATTATGATGTGTGCGTGGATGATTGGTGGTGGTTGGCAACATCCTTTCTGTTGTGCAGTGTCTTTTAGTGTCCAAAAAAGCACTATAGTAAATAAAATCTATTGTCATCAATCCTAAATCCAGCTGACAACTGTATAATAACTCAATTTATTTTACTTTTGTAGCTTTTGTTTAGCAACCGGGATGCTTTACTTGCTTACGCGACAAGAGCCACTAGTTCATTCATTCTCATAGTTGCAATTGGATCACAGACATTTACTTCATCACGTCCCAAAACTATAAATGTGTAAACAGCTACTGCCCCTCTTTACTGGATTGAGTCATGTAATCTGTATTCTGAGGCTGTATGACTCTACTTTGATGCGTCTGATGACAGTGTTGGTGGCATGCCTTGGTTGTCCTCCGCGCTGACAGGGAGGTGAGTTTGGGTGCATTGCCAGGGTCTGACAGCTGTCTGCTCCCTGGCACCTCGCAGTGCACGCCTCTCCTTTAGGACGCTCCAGGTGCCAAGGATGCACACTGCACATCTGTCTATCACCTAAACGCAGGAATGCAGCAGTCAATGCCACATGCAGGACACTGAACTGCAGGAATACTTGATGAACTTGTGAACTTGCAAAGAGAAGTGTGGCCTGTTTTGTGCTAGAGTAATGGAACTTTCTTAAGGTATCAAGTATTAGTAGAAGAGCAATGAGCACAAACTTGTATTGCAAAAGCCTAGGATACTGCACTATTTTGAGGTTGGCGATAAAGGAATTCTGAGGAACAGTAAATCTTAAAGAACAAATATGATGCATTATTTGTGTTGTTTTCATCCTTCAAACATGTTGTTATCCAGAGCACCTAGACTTAGGAATCTCATGCACCAAAACAAATAAATTGTATTAAACCACTCATGATCATGAGTCATTTGCTTCCCCCATTAAGAATTGAGTTAGACCTCCATCTGTTGTCTGTCAAGAAAATTACAAAAGTGAAATAATAATCTTTTCTTATATGCCAATGCTGCAGAACAAGTCAGGATGATTTATGAACCTAAAAACTGTGCCGAAAATCTGAAATATACCTACATCATCACAAAACTGGGACATTTAGAACAGTGTTTTCTGAGGCTCGGAGGGGAGAGAATTGTATGTCACAGACATGCGTAACTCCAGCTGTGTTTCTGATGCGGAAGCAATGTTAGAACAGGAAAAACTAAAAAAATTAATTTAGCATAATATGTGCTTTTTAAGAAAGTTGTAGACACACAATCAATATAAGTTTGATTAAAGTCGCAGTTCATCTAGGATCATAGGCTGTTTCTAAGGCTGATTTAGTTTTTTTTCTCACAGTGAAAGAGTTGTTATAATTCTCACCCACAACTAAATTATTTCACATGTAGAATTTGCATGTGGTCAGTGGACACTAGGGCTTGCACCGACTAGTCGACTAGTCGACTATAAAGGTCCCCCGCGACTACTTTGAGAGGTAGTCGACTAGTCGAAGAATAATTAAATCAGAGGTTGGCTTAAGAAAAAGCTCTTTTAAACTTGCACTTCTAACACATAAATGTCAGCAACTCGTCCGTCTTTTTCCCCGGCCCGTTCTACGTCTCTCCCCGCGCTGTTCTTCCGCCCCGGGATGCTTTGTCCCTTCGCTTTGGCACACTGGAGCGCGCTGTAGACTACCCCTGCCTTGCATAGCGCACGGACACTCTGTGGCTCCACTCCAATAACGCCGAGCGCGTTTTATAGCCGCGCGGCTCAAAGCTCTCCTGTTCGCTCCGTCTAGCCAAACGCACAGGCGCCTAGAGGCTGCACCCCGGCTCAAAGCTTTCGGACTGTTCGCTCCGTTCAGCCAAACGCACAGGCGCCTGGAGCCTGCTGCACCCCGGCTCAAAGCGCTCGGACCGTTCGCTCCAACGCGCCCTGACCAGCCGTCTCCAAGCGCACATCGTCCCCCTGGATCCGAGTCTGTGGATCTACACTGGTCTTACGTTTACAGCGCGGTTTGTGGGAGAAGGAGACGAGAGGTAAAGAGTGATGAGTGATGTGTGTGAACCAGCAGGCTTCAGGTGGATTTGTGTTTCCTTCACTGTTCAAAACGCACTGACCAAACGTCCCACAGCTCAGAGTGTGTGTGCAGACTGAATCCAAGCCGCTGTCAGAGCGAGAGCCTCCGCCCCGCGCGCACGCACAAATAGGCTTATTTAGCTTTTATTTTCTTCTTGTATGTAAAATCAAAGAGCCTACGTTCAGCTTTATTATAGGGCATTAGGTACGTCCAATGTTTTCTAATAATATGGTCAGTATAAATAAGCCGTTTCTAACAATTACCCAGGCAAAATCATCGTGCCTTTGGATCTTTGTTTTTGTTAATGACGTCATCGACTAGTCGAAGTCGACGCGACTAACGCTCTCGACTAGTCGACTACTAAAATTCACTAGTCGTGCAACCCCTAGTGGACACCTGTTATAAACAAAGATCACTGCGCTTATTGTCCCAACAAATGGCTGTGATGACTGTAACCTGCTACTTTAATCAGTCAGTTTTTTAGTCATTTTGAATAAATCATACTCACTGGCAAGCAAGCATTGTCTTGTGTTGCCATTTACAATTAAAATATTTGCTTTTTGCTGAAAAATCACTGAAAAAATAATTAAACATTTATTTAAGATGTTTTATTTCTCTCTTGCTGGTATTCTAATTTACGCAGTTTTGTCAAATGAAACTTTAAACGGACAGAAAATTTTTAGCCAGACTAATACTATTAATATTGCATCACTTTTGTTTTTGAATAAACATCAGTTGCTCTCTTTTTAACATTTCTCGGCCATCTTCTCTAAACCTTAAATCATTGAAGCGTTCACTAGGTGCCGCTGATCATCCTCGCGTGGAGAGCAGCCTGTCAGAGCTCAAACATCTTGTCTTATCTGTCAGCATTTGTAAGTGTGATGCAGCGCGTTGGGAGACACTTTCGCTATTTTGTGGATGTTGAAAGATCGCCTTGCCAAAAAGCCCTTTTAGATATTTTCTATGTTCTTGGTGTGTCTGCGAGGAGTTTGCAGATTTAGTTTTATGTTATGAGAATGGGAAAGTAGAACACAACTGCACCATTTGTTTCAACCTGGATTGGCAGTTGGACCACTGCCCAGGATGGCAATAGAGTGCCTCAGCTATCACTCCACAAGACTGACATGTGCACTCAAATAGGAAAGACCTAACTTTATATAGCTGTATTATAAATCCCTTCCATGCCCTGCTCAGTTGTTGATGGGCCGTATTTTTTTCCAAAAGGGTTGGATAAACAGCCCAAAATAATAGTATTTCTAGTTGAGTCCACATTGAATAAGTAGCAGCAACATCATAATTTGTCACATCTGAGCAAGCTTGGTATAAAATCACTTGCAATTTAGGCCTTATGGGAAAGAAATACTCTTAAACTTCTAAAAGCTTTGTAATATCCCATAATACCCAGAGGATGCCCACGTCTTAAGTTGCATTTATGATGCAATTTTCTGCCATTAAAAGCAAGATATAGGCAGAGAGGGCAGTCTTGTCTCATTTTCATCAAAACTCCTACATATTTAAAAACGTTTTTAAAAGTTTTTGTCACTAATCACTGTTGCCATACTGTAGTTCATCAGTTAAAATCAGTGAGATGTTTTGGTCTAAGCTGGAGCATTGTATGTAATTGATAAAAGCAATTTAGTTTTTTGGCCACTGGAAGGTGCATGAAACTGACTTTGTGATTATGTTCATGTTTTTTCTTCTCACATCCTAGCCATGAAAACAAACCTGAAACAGTGTAGTAATTATTTCTCTGCTCTGTCAGCATGTAGCGTCAAACTGTGCATCTTCAAGATAAAGCAACACATTTGTCCTGACAGTAACTGGTGGGTAATTATGTTTTCTCTGCTCTGTAAAGTTTGTTTTTTATTAGTTTGATGATATTTGTCATTGGGCAGTTCACAAACACAATTACAAAGCAAACTGTTTACTTACAACAAACTATCATTTTGTTTTTCTCCCACTGCATCGTAACAATTGTGCTGAAGTGTAAAACGTTGTGGCCAAAAAATGTCCCAGGATTTGAGCTATAGGTTTAAGGTCAGTACCTTACTTTTAATGCTCAACTTTCCACTTGCGCTCCATTCACATTCCACTTCCCTCCATCCACATTTTGCGTCTAATTTTTGTGACTTTTCCTCTATATTCAAATATACTCTGCATTGAGCTTATTCAATCATAATTGCTTACCCTTAATCTCTTGAAGAACACTTATTTTTGACTGACTGGCACTGCTTGAACTCACTTCAGTTATAACTGATGACTCATTGCTCTCTTAAAGGTATCCACCACTTTTATGAAAGACTGTTAAATGCACAGTCTGTAGGTCAAAACTTTACAATCAGTTCAAGCAGCAAAATACCTGGGCATTTTTGTACATTTGAAATGACTGAAAGACTTCTCCTTAGTTGTTCATAACTGTGTTTTATCTCCACCACGCTTCCTCAGAGCTTCTTAGCGGACATTACTTTTGAGTGCAATCACTGCAATATTTAAAGGTTTGCTGAGGCCCTGGAGTGCTTATGCTCTGCCAAGAAAATAAGCCAGGGGACACAGTGGCATTATACGTGCGAAGGTCAGCTTGTTAACCAAAGTAATTGGATTTCCCAGCCCTCTCTAGGTGATGGGGGCCTCTTTGCCACACAATCTTTTCCTGACTCCAATTGCGGATATTGATTTGTCTTTCATTTGGATTTCAGAGACAATAGCAAGAAAGGGACTGCTTTCTAAAAGACAGCAAAGGAAGGCTTAAAACACATTCCTTATTGAGATTCAGACAAATCTATATAGATCTAATTCATCATAAAAACAAAGAAGTTATGTGAAGATTTCTCCCTTTGTTTGCTAGACTTTTCTTAAGAACGAAAAGTGCTAAAAGGTAGATTTATCTGTTATAGGCTTTAAGGCAAGTGATGGAAAAGCTGAAAAGAGCATATCAATAATGCAGCAGGCAGAAATGTGGAAAGTTAGGCTCATGGTCGGCAACTTGAGCAAAGAAAGGAAAGAGGCTGTTGCTCTTGGCTGTTTAAAACTCTCAAAACTATTCATCAAATAAGTGTGAGGCTTCCGAACAGAGGTACAATGACCGCAGAGGAAAGACAGAGTTCGAATTTTAGATCCTCTCTGTGTATATTGTAGAAGAAATGTCTTGTTTTTGCCTATCTAATCTGAATCACATGAATGAATTATAGATATATTACTCCTTAAGCCAAATTCAAACTTTTATATATTTTATAATTTCAGCCTAAATGCTCTTTGGTCAAAGTTGTGCAAAATCTGCTTTATTTTCCCGCCATAATCTGACTTCGGAATTACAACATCTATATTTACCATACATAGATGTATATTTTTATATATTTTTTTTATTTTAGACTAGTTTAATAGCGGAGTGCATTGCAGCAGAGTGGCTTCTAAATAAGGAGATTGTATGTTTAAATCCCAGGTTGAACCAAATCAACAGCTCATGGTTTCTCTGGGAAGAGTTTGCATCTTCTCCCCACATTGGCTTTCTGTGGTCTCTCCGGGTGCTCTGGACAGTTAGCATTACGGCTTATTTCCATTTTTTTTTTTTTTTTTTTTTTTTTTTTTTTTTTTTTTTTTTTTTTTAGAGAGTGTGAGGTAGACTTTCAAACAACAGGCTTCAACTGTGAAATCAACCTCAAAAGCCATTTTGAATACAATGTTTATAATTTTAGGAACATAAAAAACAGCACAATTATTTTTTTCAGTAGCCCACATGTTCTGTTTGCTTGCTTAATGCATTCAGATCCACAATGAGATTATAAGGGCTTTTCACAACTTTTACAGCCCTAGCAGCTATGCTGTTGGTAAAGCGGCCAGCAACACTATAACGCTAACAGCAATTTTAAGTTTCGATATATTTAGATGTAGACAAGAACTTATTTTTTTATGAATAAATGCGTTTACAGCATAGCTATGCTTAGGCACAGGGTTGAAAATGATCATTTCATCTATATTGCACATACAGTATTAAATTACCAAAGCATATGATGGCTCTAGAAGAACTAAGCAGTTTGTTCTGACCTGGACTGACAGTTGGACTTCTTCCCAGTGTGAGTTAAGCTATCACTCCACAAGACTGGCATGTTCACTCAAATGAGAAAGTCTGAACTTCATAGCTGTATTATAAATGAGATTCAATAGATTTAGACAAGTGACACCAGCATCATTACTTCCACATAATTTGCTGCTTCCTAATTTATTTATGAACACTTGACTCTAAGTGGCTTGACAAAAAATAAAGCTGGAGATAACATGGCAAGCTTAAGCAACTAATGACCACAAATCCATTAAAAAAACTCTTTTATCCAGGCCCAAAGGATGATAATCTTGTATCTAGCACAAGCACCACACTGATAACTGGTAGATGTGATTTTAAGAGTTACACTTCTTGACTCAGCACATTTAGAGTGAACTAAAACCTCCTCCGCGGCAGTTACATCAGGGAGCTGAGAGTTGTGGCCTGAGGATTTGACTAAACGACTAATGGCGGCGTGATGCCAAAATGCGCCAGGGCCAGAGACAAACTCAGAAGAGAGAAACCAGCATTCGGGAAAATAAGGAGGTGCCGTAGTCTACACCTTTGTCTTGCGATGGCTTTTATGTAACAGCTTCAAAGCAGATGGCAAGGTGTTTTGGTAGAATACACTTGCACGAATTCACAAAGGCTGTGCGGTGCTTCTAAAGAGGTCTATTGAAAATGCTTATTCAAAAGGAAGAAAAGAGCTGGAGTTGCAATCTCTCTCCACTACCATGTACATTCATAATGACTTGCGTGAAGTTGTTGTTTTGCAAAGATGAGAAGTTGAAATGAAAGAAAGAAAGCATAAAGGAGAAAATGTTGATGATATGTTAGAGAACGAAAGCTAAAAGTACAATTTAAGGTGCACTATGTACGTTTTCTTGTGCCGGGTCTGTTACCTAATTGTACATTGAATCGTTATATAAAGAGTAAACCTTTTATTTGAAAATGTTAGATCTGAAGCTCTGAGTGTAAAAGTATAATGCTGCGTTCCAGTCGTCCTCACGGGAACTCGGAACTCGAAGTGATGTTTTCTCTGAGTGTTGTACCATTGGTCAAGTCGGATTACTTTTACAGTAATGAGCCAATCAAGTAATAAATAACTAGAAAATTGCTCAAATCAGCCAAAAATACAAATATTGTGGTCATCAACCTGAACATTGCAAAAAAAAAAAAAAAATGTTTGACATATTGAGCAAAAAAACAAAAAAAAAAAAAAAAAAAAAAAAAAAAAAAAAAAAAAAAAAAAACACAAAGAACATTTATTTGTCAAATCCGATTTGTCGATTTTTTCGTGCTTTGAAAACTAATAAAACTAAGAAAATCTGAACTAGACTACCACTAGAAAGCCAATAAGTAGCTACATTTTGAAATTTGCTTCTTAGGTTTTGGGAGTAAATTACCATCCATGCGCATTACTTAGAATACAAAAACAAGTGCAATAAAAAACTCATCACCAATTTTTAGTCTCTTTCCAACAAAATGATGAAAACTGTTGAGCAAGCCTCAATTTTGTCTTTTTTTTGTTGTCTTGCTTTAGGTCAAGAATGATATTTTTTCCTTGCGTTTTTTAGAACCAACCTTGTCTTTAGAACAGAAGGGGTATGAATGAAGTCATAGTAAATACGTTTACCAACAAAAATAAGCATAAATGAGCCTAAGCATATTTGACGACATTTATGTATAAGTGATAAAAAAAACAAACTATCCTGCATCGTCTTAGGCAAACATAAAATGGCTAATTCGAACCAAATACAGCAAGACTGACGACATGTACAATGACGAGACTTATGCAGATTAGCTAAGACAATAACAATGAACAAGCAGCATCGAAAAATAGATGAGAATCTGAGGAAATGTTGAAGAAATCACAAAGAACTATCTGATCACACAGTATACTGTGTAGGAAACCTAGTGTAGTTGAAGATAACAACATGGACATGGTCTGGGTGGCTGTAAGTAAGGTGGAAACGAATAAGCTAGATTATTAACTGAAAACATCTGGAAAACCCTTTCCGGAGACAAGAGTTACAGATAAGTAATTATGAACTATGACAGTATTGAGCCGGAAGATATGGTGTTAAGATATGATCGTGAGCTTATTCATTTGTTTTTTGGTAAGATCGGCATATTCGTGATTTTCTCTTTTTAAACCATATGCAGCCTATGTTTCACCCAACCATTCATCCTCATAGTCATGCGGCAAGTGAGGGTCATTTGGATTGTATCAATCACAGTAGAGTGCTTACTTCTTGTGAATTTGCCTCACTGTTATTGATTACAGTTACATAGCTTTTGTAGCATTCTGTTGGTTTTATATTGTATTAATTTAGAAGAGGCAGACAGTATTTGTTACTTCTCAAAGGCATTAAGAAGAAAATGGTAATATTCATTTTTTGCTGTATCGCCCATCCCAGTACACGGGCAGACATTTGATTAACTTACATGTTGGAGAATGAGTCATACATGTTTTCAAATTAATCTTTATCATATGGATTATACTAAGGTTAGTGGAGGTTAACTAACACTACTGCATTTAGTACAAGCAAAACAACAAATCAACACAGTCCAAATGACACGATCTCCCCCTCTACCCTTCACATGTCTGTTTCCATTACTCTGTATTTAAAATTTAATGTCTGTCAGAGAGACGTGTCAGTACAAAACACACATCGTTTTTTTTTTGTTTGGTTTCAGTGTCAGTTTGCCCGACTCCCTCGAGTGTTGGCTGTTTCTTCACCATCTGCACACCACACTGCTTAATTACTGTCTACGCTCCTGTCGAGAGATGCAGAGGCACGGCATGCAAGTCTCAGTGCTGCTGGCTTATATATAACACACAGGAGGTGTAATGTCCTCTGTGCTTTCCCATAGGAGCAGCTTTAGGACAACGAAGTGGCTAAAATCCAAAGTGGAAAAACTCTTGTTGGACAGTCTTTATGACATGCTAACACTTTTTACCTGAGTGAAACTATTAGCAGTCTTAGCACGATGTGGATAATAAATACAGCTGTTGGAGACCATCTGTGGCAGTGTGTGGAATGACTGGATAAAACTAGACAATGACACATAAGTATTTTGAAACTGTGGTAAAAGAAAAGCAATATTAAATGAAAATGAGCTATGTAAAATTCATAGCCCATCAACATTATTATCGGTTTACTACCCTGTTATTGCTGCTATCACGCTGTAATGGATTCACAAAATGGACACCCTTTGACAGTCTGAAAAATATAGTGCTGGTACATCCATTACATTTTAATGATTGACTTTGACTTTTTTAATTCATGCTTGGGGTAATTTTATCCCCTTTTTCTCACAATTTTCCTCCCAAATGTCCACACAAATGATAAATACCGATCACAGGTACCATCTTAAGATACAAAATAAAACTACATATATGTAAACTAAGCTTTCGCAAACTTTAAACCTTGTTACAACAGAGTTTTCTCATCATTTGTTTACTCATTGTTGTACTTTGATTGATTTCTGAATGTTGGATTTATTTTGTATTGTTTTACAGCTAAGGTTTGAGTGCTCAGAAATGTCCATCATCTCTACCCTCATCTTTGTACTTAGATATGACTATTTTGCAAAAAAAAGTTAAGACTGTCACTTGGCCACGTATCAAAATGAAAACACATGAATGACAGTCTGCTGCTTGTTAAGGTGAAATGTGACGAGTGCACTGCTCATCTGTTACCTGCTGCTGACGGTTTAATATAACATACATTTTTCCAAAACTCTGGTGACATAAACAATAGAGACATGTGTCCTTCACTTGTCCATCTTTTATCACTGACGATCATTTTTGCAAAGCAAGATGGTGTTGTTCGCTCCCAAGGATTCATAACATTGTGTCTTATTTATATGGCGTTCCAAACAATGTTTACAAAAAACCTACTGTACATAGGTAAATTGAGCTGCCTCAAGGTAAACATCTGCTTGTTATTTCTCTCAAACACATTTGTTTGTCTGTTTTTTGAATATTTCTATCAGTGTGTGGACTACAGACAATGCAAGTAAAATACTGTACCTTCACATTCTTATTTAAAGAAAACATCTGCTTTTCTTAGGATTTTAATATTTGTAGATTGTTATTTTGTTTCATGGTAAACTCTAATTGATCAAAATCATCTTTTTAGAAATCCATATAGTGACTTAACATCTATAAGCACCCATATTCCTCATAATAATAGCATTTCACGTATATGAGCGATAGAAGATACTAATGAAATAAAACAATATCAAGAGATTTGGCCAGTGGAGCTGGTGAGGCAGAGGAAGTAGTTTTCTATGTGGATTTTTATATATTTTTTTGTTATAGCTTCAATTTATTGTGGCAGCAAGCTAGATATAATTTATTATTGTTTACCTAACAATAAAAAAGTCAGATTTTTTTTTTTTCTCAAATATCGCAGATGGACAATTCAGGATTACTCAGAAATGCATGAATAATGATAATAAATAAATATATTTTTAAAAAAGGAACACAGGTAAAAGCTCATCAAAGTAATTTTTGTGCAATAAATCCTGTTTACCAATCAGCAGTTTAGTTCCATTAAACTTTGATTCACTTCAAAAACATCCACCCCAAAGCATCACTCAGTGCAACCACGCAAAAGTATCCAGTTTAAGATTATAAATATGTAACACTACATTTACTGTACATATGTCAAATTATTTTTGCAATGTTAGTTGAGATAAATATCTAACTTTAAGCTAAACTATGAACTATTTACAGTGTAAGGATTTCATAATTATGCATATTGTCTTATATAAGCTCAACCCAAACATTTTATTTCTAAGGAAAAGGCAGGACTGAGGGAAGCCTGACACATTCATCTCAAGTCAAAAGCAAAGTAGGACAGGAATTCATAAATTATGGAATAAACAACTTTAAAAGAGAAGTCAAATGTGATCTAAATGTTGCTCTGAAATCTAACGAGCTGGCTGACTGGGTTTTTCTATGGGTAAAGTACTTATTCAATCCTTTCAAATGTGCTTCAAGACTGTCTCACTATACTAATAATAGGGTTATTTAAGGTATGATTCAAAAGACAAGAACTCACTAATTAGGTGCTCTGTGAATAGTCTGTATAGGTCGGATAGACGTCTGTGAGTGGGCACAAAAACAAAATGGAGCCAGTTAATTAAAGATGTACACCACTGACTTAAAAGCAAGCAGAGGGGCTAATTGGCAACAAATAGTAAATTGATTTTTATAACAGGAAGAATAGCGAAGTGTCTTTCTTGTAATTAATCCAGACGTCTACAGAAACAATGGATGCACGCAAATAACCATAATGTATTTATTACTCCACTGTTCCAGGCTGAGGTCCTATAGGGATACACTCATTACAAGAATGTGAAAGTTGACTACAACTTAGTTGGAGATGAAAAAAGTTCAAAACAATCATTAGCTCTGCTTTTACTGTAAATATTTGTTTCTGAAAGGTTTCCATGGAGATAATGTGGCTTTTGTTGAACTTTATTTAAGCGAAGTCCTACTGAGATTGTAATCTTATTTACAAGGAAGTGAAGGGGAGATATGAGGAGTAGACATAAGGATACATGCAAACTCCACATAGAAGAAAGGCATCAGGCTGCAGATCTCTCACCTCCCACCCTCCGTCTGCTACACACCGGAATAGTAGCACACACTTTATGCCCATATTTGGCAACTCTCCACATTTCTCCAAAGTCCTAATTTAAGCCAAAATACCTATTCCTAACCCCAACCTTAATCAAAGTGCCATACCTGAAAAATACAAACTTTTACTAGCATAGCCAGGTGTGAGAAGCAACTGCGTAGCTACGTATATGGCCCGGTCTTTGCTGAGAGGTATTTTTAGTCTGTTTACATGTCTGCAGCCAGATGAGCTTGAAATAAAAAGACCTTTCTATGAAATATCACTGCTAACTGTTGTGTTGCTTTAGAATAATTCACAGTATAGGGATAAACATAGACGGACATGTTTCTTGTCATTGTACAGCTTGGCCACAGCAGTAGTAAACAGTAGTGTCTCCAGCTCAACAATTAAAAAGTAGGCTACAATCTTTTTAAAACTTCTGTATCAAGGAATCAGGCAGCAACGTTTTTGGAAACCAATTCTCAAAGTTTTGCAAGTAAAATGTATAAAAATCAGAATCTAAGTAAATAGACATTGCTTTTGCAGTTTTAATGATATAAGTTTTGTCAGAACTACTAATATAAGACCATAAAGTAAAATAACAAAATTACTATTATTTTGTGTTGAAAATGTGTGATCACCATGGAATCAATCGCTATTTGGCTCCTATCAAAATTGAGTTTGAAATTTCAGTGTTCAACATTACTACAGGCAGTATATTTTTCCAATATGAAGCCTTTTAAATTTGAGCTGTTCAAAAAGACAGATTCTCAATATCCGATCACACATCTTGTTCACTCTTGAACTGGTTTCAAGTGTGAAGCCATTTGTCAAATTATACTTCCCTCTACTTTCCGTTATGTAGTCTAATTTCCTCTTCCTGTATAGGGCTCCATCTGCGCTGGTAAAAAGGCCCGCAGTGAGCTGAATTGGTCCGATTGTGCTCATGTTTCCTGGACACATCTGCCAAGCTGCCCTGTCAGCTGCCACTCGGACATGTCCAATTACTCTCCATGGTGGAGAGGCGACAGAGGGCTGAGGGACGGCAGATTGAAGAATATGAGAATGGAAAATGTTTGAAGAAGTAATAATGTCAGGAAAAGGATCACTCTGACCCAAATTTGCATCTATTTTGTACTGCAATTCATAGATAATCTGTTAAGATAACTAGTATTTGATCACAAATGTTTGCTTTAATTGAAAAAAAAAAAGAGAAACATTTTGTATTGGCTAATCAAATAATCTTTGCATTTCTTTGAAGCATTCATTGTCTCCCACTGTTGTCCAGTCTTACAACATGACTCTAACTTAAGGATAGCTAACCTGAGAAATTTAAAGCAGTACTGCCTTAATATTTCTTCTTAGATTACAAAATGTAATATGCTAAGTTGTAGATCAGAGGAGACACAGACTATCCACAAGATTTGAGACAGTCAATTTTGCTTCAAGTTTATGCTGACATTGTGCTTTTTTGCAAATGGATTTTTTTCTAAAAGCGTTATTGCATGTTTAAAGAAGACCTATTACAGTATGTAAAATTAACTTATACAGTCAAATCAAATCAATCAACCAAACCATCACTCTTCATGTAAAAAGTGCTTTACAATGCATTAAAAACTAACAAACATGCAACAACAGCCACCTTGCCCACTCCTGTAGTTTTGAAGAGGAAGTCAACGTTCCCACTATCTTTGGGCTCTGGGTGAAGTACTGCATTGTCTTATTGTTGCAAGGCTGATACGACCATTCAATAAGTGTTTCTATCATCAAGGACATTTTATTTTTCTTAGCAGAAGTCAAATTACACTATTGCCTGCTGTTGCCTCCCTTTCTCCTCTAGACAGTAAAGGCCAAAAGCATGACGTTCATCTTAAAACCCAACAAATAATACAACCATATTCCTTTTTCTTCCCATAAATCTGTGTCTGTTGCTGGGAATCTTGGCAAAGAGGTGGTCCTTGTACCAGACCAAATTTCATTGCGAGATTTATGGAGGCCAAGAGTCCCTCCCCAAGACGGCCATTTACTACCTCTGAGTCTTTGTCATCAATCACAATGTTACGCCAAGGACATCCTGTTTGCTCTGACATCTGCTATTTGACACACTCAAATTGACTGACACAGTGAAGACGCGCGCTACCTTCTCCTTGATTACGCCCCATTGAATAACATGCACGCTTGACAACGCATATGTTTTCCCATTCATTACAGCTAATAGAATCTCATAATTCAATTCACTTTTTGGGGGGTTACTGCAATGTAGTTACCATATTTTGTACAAAAGCCAGAGAAGATGTATTCAATTCAATTTAGCAAAGCTGGCAGAGTTTCTTGTCTTATATCACTGCCACTGATCTAGTCTAATACTGTTAGGTGGGTTCACACTTGGGTGGCTTCTGCAGTCTTTGCTGTGCTGTGAGGTTTATACTGGGACAACAAGGGCTTTGATTTTTCTCATTTACATTCTATGTTGGCAGTCATACATGTAACCTTTTGTACATCTGCATTTCACTGCCTGTACAATTCAGAATGTGCTCTCAATTAATTCTCACTCATTCTGTACTATCCTTGGCATGAAATGTACTTCCCTTTCACATTTAAAATAAGTGAATTGTAGCCTTGGATCAGATACTTTACTCATATTGAATTTAGAGATTGCGAATACTTGACTTGCACATATAGTATCAATATAAATGTGGTAGCACCCAGAGTTTGAGGGTACAGTTCTATGGGAAACTGTACATTTTACCTATTTTAAGACATTTTGTCAGATATATTTACATACTGTATTTGGACAGTTTGAGCACTTTATTCATTTTTTTTTTTTGCCTTGATGCTGACTCTATTTTGCAGGCTATGTTCCAACTTCTATTAAAAACATTGTTGTTTCCAGTCTGATACACATACAAATCTAAACATTCTGCAAAATATTTTAATGACTTTGTGGTTTTTAAAGCTGCAGACACAGATTTTAAATAAACACAATTTAAGGCAAAAAAAAAAAAAAAAAAAATAAAAAAAAATCATTACTCACTACATAGCTGATGAGTTTCGACCTTGTTATACTGTATGTCTCTGTAGTTCTCTGTGATGGTTACATACATTTTTGGAGCATTCGAAGCATGCGTCAGCTCTCTCTCTCTTTTTTTTAGCAGTGTTCCGAGTTCGAGTTTGGAGTTATATTGGAATTCAGTACTTGCCAAACCGAGGGTGGGGGATACTGTTGAACCATTGTCACTTTAACATTAAGTACAATGACTGCTGCTGTGGCAAGTATTCTTATTTGATTTGTTTTGAACATTTGATTATATTCAAAGTTCAGTTTTAAGCGTGTTCAAGAGAAACAAAAACGTATTATAATTAAAACCTGTTTGTACAGATTTAATATTCAAAGTAACATTTTGTTTTTCTCGAAGAAAAGTATTTTTGTTTGTGAAAGAAATTATGATACTAGAAAAATTACAGCCTTTGTGATTTGGTAATTGCTTCAAATCAAATTAGATTGTGGTTGAACTTGTGGTCCTCTTAGGTACATTTTAAAACAATGAAACAACTATTCATTGCAAAATTAACCAGCTCTTGTTGTTTTGTAATTACCATAAATTATAAAATCTGAGACAACCATAGTAGCTTCAACTACAGCATGTTTTAAGAATGCAACAACTAAAGAGATGGCACTTGTATATCACAACAGGAACTGAACTTGTCACTGTATTTATTTCTCTTTGTGTACGTGATTGAATGTCTCCTCACAGTTTACAAAGTGCACTTCTGATGGGGCTGAGTGACTGATGGTAGATATTAATCAAAGGCAGATGAAGTGAGGGATGATGGGTATGCTAATCTCGGCCCTATGAATACGAGATGGCTGTAATAAGTCATTTATGAGTTATAATCAGGAGGCTGCCGTAGAGGTATTTTGTTGTTGTTAGCTTCATGGGAGTATTAATATGCAGAGACATGAATGATTTAAAGCAGAGGGAGAAAGTTTTATGTTTGCTTGTGTAAATAGGGGTCGCCTGTGTGTTGTTTTGACTTGAATCTCAATGTGATACAAATCAGCTTACAAAGATAGTATACCTTAAACCTCAGACCTTTGTAGCTTAGAAAATGTTGTCAGGCTTTGAGTTTGAGGGAATGCTGTATAATAGACACACAAAACCATCCTTATTATACGCTAATAAAGGAGACCTTGTGTTATTTCCCCATATATTTAGGAAGAAAGTATGGCATATGCAGATCAATAATTCACATTGATCTAAAACAGCTTGGAATAAGCAGGTCCTATGACTTCCTGTTCAAAACTGCAGAACTGATAAGCTGCATTCATGTGGTCCTCAGGTGCTCGTGTTTCCGAGATGAGAGGTTGAGGTTCTGACCTACTTTGTATTCATGTGCTTTTTATTTCAGAATGTCTGGATTTTGTTGTTAACCAGAATAAATAAATGACACAACACAGAGTTTAATAGACCTGACAGTGAGATTTGATGCTAGTCTGTCTAAAACTAACGCTAAAGGTTGTTAGTATTTATTTTCTAACTGATTTTCATCAGTCCCCATGTCTCGGTGACGTCAGGTGCTGAACTCGGGCAGCTCAGTTTGTCCTAAGTTTCCGAGCAGTTGTTCCGAGATGCTTGAGCATTCATGTGCATTTTTCAACTCAGAACAAGTTCCGAGTTCCCGAGGACCACATGAACGTGGCATAAGCCACAGATTTTAAATTACTATTTTTTTTGTTCTTGGAAAGTGACTATGTGACAATTTTGAACCCTTCATGTTTTACTCATTATAAGACAGCACTGCTGTAACGTGATTCATTTTTTTTTAACACGCGCCTAGCAATAAAAGTAATATTAGAACACGATTAGGTAATTTTGTGTAATTTATGTCTTTTAGTTACATTGTCCTTTGAGGTGAAATATATCAAATATGATTATATTCAGCCAATAATTTCATATCTGGTGATTTTTTCAGTGACTAGAATTTGAATATTCATTTTAGCTACCCTTCATTTGTACTAATTTCATATTATTGGCTTTTAGAATGTTGTCATGAGACCACAACTTACTTAAAAGAAGTAGTCATTCAAAAAAACTAAAAACTCTTGGCAAATTAAGTAGCATTTCTTGAAATAATGAGACAAACAACAAATTGGTCTGTCAGTGTTTGTAATTTGATGGACGTAAACCACTGAATACACAAAAAAACTAAAATAAAACTTCTAGAATTTAGCAGCTTTACTCTCCACTGGCATAGGAAGAACAAAAGAACTGCACTATGGTCATTGAGACACATTTGTTTGTGTTGCAGTTCATCAGAGCTACAGGCATGTAACACATATAGTTTGTGGCAGCTTCAGCATCACAGTAAATACCAGTAACTAGAGGACAAAGGGGGTTTATGTTGAAATTGGGACATTATGCCAGCATTTATACCTCCATAACCTCAGTGTCCCCGGCCAGCATCTCAGTGTTTCTTGTTATAATGTTAGCAGGAAAAAAAAACTTTAAGATAAATGGTAAATGTTTTTTTTTTCTTAAATGCTCACCTACCTTAACCATTCTGAACCCTCTAGCTGTTAACCACAATGAGTTTAGATGCACTATGACATGTATAGCTGTTCTACCCTTGTTCACATTTCTTGTTATGTGGCGTCTTTATTTGAAAAGTATATAGACACTTTTTCTTGACATATTTTGGTTGAAGCCACGTGGAACATTTTCCTTGTGTTTAATTTGCTAAGTTTAGGTCTTCAGTTAAAATGAATACGTTTTAGGTCTGGGGCTTGAAGTGGGTTAAGATTAGAATTCCCTTGATATTCATAACACAATTTATGTCAACAAAGACAGGTAAAATGTGTGGTATGCATTTAAATTTGTGTGGTATATGCATTTTTGTTTCTGTATGGATGGTTTGACAGTGTATTTGTAATGTAATTCTGGTTTTTGATCTGGCTTTTCAGCTCTCCATTTGCTATAAAATTAGATAATGTATTTATTTGCGTTATGAATGGTACTGGAACATTTTACCTACCTTATACTGTATGTGTAAAAAGGCTCTGATAAGTCTAACATTGAGTTTATCTAATGCAATCTTTAGTTACTTTTTCTTCCTTACAGCTGCAAGCTTCACACTCCCCATCAAGTGTGTGATATCTGCAGGGCTGAACACATGGATTTTAAAATGGAGTGACAGAACATACCCTCAGGCTGCACACTTAAAATGCATACTGGCCGCATCGTTTCCAGGTGTAACGGCAATGAATAAAACATCAATAAATACGGTGATTAGACGACTGTTGAGTGAGAGTACACGTTCCTCGGTCGAGAAGGTTCATCATGATCAGGAAAGCTGCCTCCCTCACACCTCAGCTCTCTGGGGATTGTGTATGTGGGTTATATTACAGTGGATTTCTTATTAGCATGCACATGTGGCATTCATATTTTTCTTTTTTGTTGATTTGCATAGGAAAGGAAAATTCTGAAAAATGTTTTGTTTGTCAGTGTATATGTTTTTCTTGTTGCATTAGGTAATGTATGACAGCACAGAGGAAAGGTGGTCAGCACTCCCGCCTCACAACAAGAAGGACCTGGGTTTTACTCCCAGGGCGCTTTTTCTTTTTTTTTTTGACTTTGCATGTTCACAGTAGTTTTTCTACTAGCGCTCCCCTGAGGTTCCTGAAGAGATTCCGTACTTCTTTGGTTAGATAAACATCCGTAAAATTGAGTAGTTCTTGTGAATTTCAGGCAGGCACATGCTGAAGAAATAGAGCCTTCACTTGTTTGACATGTTATTCTGATCTTTATTTGTTTCTGTTCACCTGTGCATAGGGGTCAACAAGGACAAGATTTTGACTATATTTATGTAAATATTGAGTTTAGTTCACAATTTCGGCCATATAATGTTTTCAGTGTTTCTCAATATACTGTATTTTAATTCATTGTATTAACATCATAGCTTTTTAGAACTACAACTTCTAAGTATGAATAATCAGCATTAACAATTTTTTTTTGAGATTGCCATTTCATTATAAGTTGCTCCTGTTTGATTAAATATTTTGCTTCCTATGAACATGATAATGATGCAAACTTATAATAGAGAATGCAGCCAAGTTCACCAACTGCACAATTATTTCAACTGCAGCAGTAGTAATTACCAGAAGTAATCCATCTAAGACATTTTTTTCCTCATGTATTAGGTATTCGTTATGCTCTACCAAGTTTCCACATTGTACTGGCAAATCCTCAACTGTGCTATTCTTATACACATTTACCTTAGGCAATCACTGCAAGCCTTATTGCTATGCCTGTCTGGTGGATTTGGGTGATTGGATGAAAGCGGCACATTCTATATTCTTTCTCATATTCCAAAGTGACACCCCAATCCTCTGATCTTGGCAGTTTTAAAATCAGACCGTGTGCCCTTCCCCAGACCACGAGGGAAATTAATAAATGATTAAAGTCTAAAGGGGTCAAGGGAAAGAATGGTAAAGAGGCTCAATAGTGCATTGAGTGATGCCTATCTCTCCACACAGTTATGTCTCTATCAGGCTCTGTGCAAGCAAGGGTTCTGAACTGATTTGTTGGCAGCTGATAAAACACAGCGAGGAACCTAATTACATTATAAAGGCTCCCGAAAGTCGCCTTAAATCAGAACATAAACTCTAACATAGTTGTTTGTGAACTTCTGTAGTTCATAATACCTCTTCTTTCAATGCAAAAAAAAACAACAACAAAAAAAACATTTTCACTGAGTTTGAGTAATGTTTTTGGTTAAACGTTGTCTTTCCTGCTAAATTGTATTTTCTTGTTGGACTTACACAGTGTGACTATAGTTTATAGTAATTGTGCAAAATATGAACCCATTTGTGTGTGGCTGTATATATATATATATATTATTTACTTGTCATAGCACATGTGAGGTAATCTTTATTCTCCCAAAAACACATGGCTTTGCTCTAGTTGTCAACCCTCGAATTGTCACTGCCATGCCCACTGCTCTAATCAACTATATATAGAACAAAATTAAACTTCAGTCACCACTCTCCTCATGTTAAAAACTCAGTGATTCTGCAGATTTTTTTCAGTCCCCTGTGATATCTTTATTCATGTATTATTTTTCTTGTAAACAAGCATGGTTGGTCTTTTAAACTTGCAGCTCTATTCACAGGTTGGCCACTAAACATTTACTCTTTCTTTTTGCTGAAACATTTTATAGTATAAAACGTCTCCAGTCCATTTTTCATGTTGTTTATATAAAAAAATAAAGTAAATAAAATAAAAGCCATCTTAAAAATTTTCTTTATTACTTATGGTTTATAAATCACAGATTATGCATTGCAACCAATCTTGTGAATCAGATTCTTTGGATTTGGAAAAAATCCAAATCAACCCTCATCGGCTCACTGATCAATATGTGGAGTGTTGGCGTGATGCTGAGGAAGCAGTGCTTGCATTTGGCGAATTGGTTTTAAAGCTGTGCTTCAATGAAATGACCACATCCATGTACACAGTGTGTTCAATGTAAGCGCATGTCTTTGTCTTCACCTGGGCTTTAGGCCTGATGAAATCTTATCATCGTGTGACAGCGGCTGTAACATGCTTCACTGCATTAAAACGATCATGCCAGTCATCTATTGAACACAGTAATCCATTAGCTACTGTACCACAAAGTAGTTGTCCAATATTTGCTATGTCCTTTACTTATTGAGTTAAAGGTGGACACTATGTAGGTATTCTAGTGTGGGGACTGCCAACTGTTTGTCTCCGTAGAGATGCCTTTGTTTCAACACAAAATATTCAATATACTTATCTTTCTCCAAAGTGACAAGCAAGTGAAGACTAGTCAGATGAAATCTGAGGTGCCTTTGCACACATTGTGCAAATTTACATGGTTATCTCTTTAGCTCTATAACACACATGTTCAAATCAGATCTTTCCTGGCGTAGCATATAGGGACAAGCAGTCAATAAAACCCCTGCCAGAAAGATTACTACAACTTCAACTCTTTGGAGGTAACTAAGCAAGAACAGTGTATAATTACAAAATACAAATGTTAATATTGTTATCGAAAATTAAATAATTTCTCTATGATTTACAACTTCTCTAACGTGAGACATTGGTGGATTTGTTTCTATAAAGTTCATGCTGAAGAGAAAAATGATGACCTGGGTTGTGTGAGTGCAGGAAAATGTGATGTGACACCAGCGACAGGCCCGGGCTGCACTTCAAAACAGCGCCTGTCCTCTGGGGGGCTGCAGTTTGAAGCAGAGGCCGGCACACTTCACAGCCAGAAAAGCCTTTTATCAGTCACCCGGCCTGCTGCCTTTGAGAATGGGCACCAAGCATGCTCTGTGCACTGGATAAGGCCACAAGTCCGCTGGAAGTCACTGGAGCTGTGCCTCTGTGGAAGCCAAAGTTTGACAGACAAATTAACAACATGCAAAAACAATATACCGGTACACAAACGGTCAGATAATGGTTTGGTCATTTTACTTGAGCACAGTTAAGATCATTATACGCATATATAAGAATTTCCTAACTATTTTACAAAAGCAATCAAAGTCTAGACCTATTTATGTTATGTTTTAGTTGTCCAAGACCAAAAAAAAATGCAATTAATTTGTAATTTTTTTTGGTCACAAAGCAATATTCTATTCTTCTGTTATACACTGTGGCTGACTACACACACACAAGAAAAATACCCTGTAGCATCATCAGAACCTGCATTTTATTAATCAGTGAAGAAAAAATTTAATTTCCAATCATATTTCTGAGGTCTTCCGGTAACTTCTTGCTAAGCTGATCTTGATGCCATTTGTTATTTATCATCTTGGCATCTTAATTTTTCATGAATTTGACATTTGGAAGTTTGACAGTGGCAGTATGCGGTTATAAATGAAACATTGTGCTCAAAAATATACAGTTAAAGCTCACCCACCCATGACCCTGTTCAATATAAAGAGAGGGGATTTGGGCTCCAAGTGACCCACTGATTTCTTATTCATACTGCAATGACTAAGTCTGTACCTCGTTTGACCTTTATAATATGCTCTTCACAGACACAGTCCACTTAAATGAGAACTATGGATATCTCAATGCACCCTTGAAATGGCACTTTATTTTATACTTTATACATCACATTGTTTTAATCACAAAGCTTATAGATGGCTAAAGCCTTCACTTTGATTAGCTGTATTTGGATAGTGATCTCCAGCTTCACTTTGCTATTTTCATTGAAATTTTGTTAAATGTCTGTTTATAGGGTCATCAAATGAGTTTGTTGCGAGAAAATGTAAAATGGTCTTGTCTCTCTAGTGCAGGCGTGTCCAAACTGCGGCCCGGGGGCTAAATGCGGCACTTGGATCTTTTTTTTTTTGGCCCTCAGATTTTTTTTCTAGATTTCCCAAACAAAAGTTTTTACTGTCAAATTTGAGCAATTTTTCTGTCATAGTCGAAATAACAAACATTTTGATGCCTTTGAAACCTAAAATGAATGTTTAGTGCCTAGTGTGATGTCATTAGTTCAAAGTCTGTTCTACTTTGTTATTTTCAACATTTCTTCACTAATTTGTTCTTGAAAATTTAAATGTTAAATTCTTCAAAACTTGCACTTTAAATCATTTATTATTTAAAGCAAAAAATAAATAAATTTGCAGAGTAAAACATTTTTACTTAACTTTACGTTATTAGCTGATTTGATTTTAGCTAAAGCATTTTAGAAACTGAAATGTTTTAGAACAAGTGAACAAAGCTACAAAACGTTTGACTGTTACAAACTTATTCAGTTCTTGTTCCAGTTTTAACCTGACCAAATAATACGTTTTTGCACTCTGTAAAAAATGTTCTGGCACTGTAAGTGCAGCCAAAAAATTATTGCAAGTGGATATTAACTCCAAAAGGACTTAAAATAAGTAACATAGACTTTTTTTTCCCAATAAAGATGCATGGAGTAAAATAATTTATTCAAGTTTAAATAACTCTTTGAACTGTGCATGTTTAAACTGACTATTTTAGAAAAACTAAAAATCATAAATGAAAGCAAACAAATGCAAATTGCTAGATTAAAAGGTTTAAAACCCTTTTAAAAGTCTTCCATCCTCAAGAAAGTGAAATAGGGATGAAAAAGTGACTTTAGTGGAGATTTGTAAAGAATTTAAGCAGACCTGATTTTATAGTCTGACTTTTTGCACTGTATATTACATCATGATTAGCTTTGACTCTTTCTCTGCTGTAGATCCTGTTCTTCGGTGTCCTTTCTTGTCTCTGTGAATTAAAAATAGACTAGTGCATTTTGATATCCTGCTGTTTGAGTCTAAGTTTTCTGCTCTAATTTCAGAGGTGGTTTGTGTTTTTCTTGTTACACCACACAAAGCCTGATTACAAATGTGCAGCGTTCACCTGATGAATAGCGTTAGTCAGAGCTGGATGACGGAAGGTTTTTGATTCATAACCCTGTTGGAATCTAATTTCACTTTAAGCTGAAGTGGAGCCACCGCATTTATCACTATGGCAACACAAAGAGTTGCAATGCAGACGGGCAGTTATGGGCAAACGGTGGCGAGAATAAATGACACAAAACAACTTCAAATAATGTCTGTTTAATTAAGTAAGCACGATCAAATCAATTACTGGGAGCAGGGCAGTGAGAACACATTTCATTACAGCAGGTGTTGTGGAATCAGTGCAAATAAATAATCTCATTTACACCGCTTTTTTTTTTGCCATGTTCACTGACACTCAAAGTGCACAGCCAGTGTTTACACAACCCTGTTTAGTGAACATCATCCAGTTAATAAAATAACCATAAATGAACAATTTATGTTTAGTGGGGTTCAAATGTCTGGTGGAGAAAAAAGCTAGTGACATTTAAGTGGTGCGGCTAAGTAAAGCACTCTTATTAGAGCTTTATGCAGATGACATCACAGCATTTTAGATGTTAACAGTGAGTGGCAAATATGAGAATAAATGCTAAAAAAAGACTTTTTCTTATAGCTCAAATTGACTAACATAAAGAAAAAGTCACAGCTACAGTTTGATCAAATTTGACAACAACTAGTTTGACCAGCTACAACTTGAACACTTCTCACTGACACAAACTTTGGGATCACACACAGAAGAAGTTTTTACTTTTTTTGTGTTACTCCCAAATTACACCAAAGCAAAAACAGTGCATAAGTGCAGCAGTACAACATATACATAAGAACCACAACAAGTCTGATGTGGCTCGGACAATCTTCAGCAGCAGTGTGAGACATGCGTCTAACGGGCGTAATTACACTACGCACCACTCAAATTAGGTTGGAGTTCTGATTTGTCAGCGTTGATGTGGATTTGTTGTGTGACTGCTGAAATATCCAACTGCCATCAGTAAAAAAAAAGCTAGCCAAGATCTGCACTGCCACAACAACAGAAAAAGTAATTTCAGTTTTGTATTTTGTTACAGGGTTCTGTTTTTTTTTTTTTCGTTATTTTTTTTCTCCAAAACAGCAGTGAAAATGTTGAGGAGCAGTTTTCATTGAAAATGAAGTCAGTGCATAACCCTGATAGTGGTGTAGTTAGAGATGTTCAAGCTCCTTCCCTCAGGCAGGAGGTACTACTACGTCAACTTGTGCAATTCCACTGCAGTAGCTTTCAACTCAGAATTTCTACCACTAAACTAGACAATTCAGAATCTAAAAAAGAAAATCTCACATGGCTGCGCTCTGTGTTCGGTTCGGTGGAAGATAAACATCTGACAGCTTCATTAGTGAGAACACTTTTCTCTTTAGTTTATCTCTTCTAGTCCACTCGCCTCTGTGAACCTGCTCCTGCACAGCCTTTGGGCTTCTGTTGCTAAGTGCTGTTATATGCCTTTGACAACTAATGTTGATAATGGCTACATGGTGTTAATGTAAACAAAAGAAAGAAACCTCTTTGAGGTGATGCTTAGCAAACTGTGAATATAACAACAATCTCTGGGTTTAATCATTTGACTCACAGGGTCCTGCTTTTTGTCTGATTCAATTAAGTTATTTTTCATCAGGCGCACTGGACTAAGTCATGGTGTTTTTGGGAGCAGTGCTCAGGTGTAGATTGAAAAAATCTGTTTTTTTTTAAGAGAGCAGTTGTTGAGTTTGTGCACAGAAGTTGCAAGAACAGATTTTCCAACAGGTGGCAGTAGAGAGAGCCGACCCATACTTCAAATGCCTTGAAACTGAATGTGAGACGTTCTTTTAATCCCATTTTGTCTCAATTTTTTCTTTTATGTCCTGTCTGTTAATTGTCCTTTTTGTCAATTTTGAGGTATGAATTGGTAGTAAATCAAGTCTGTCTGGTACCACCAAGAAGTAGATTTTCCACCCATATATTTGTGGATAAGTAAAATAATAGGACTAGTATATGTAGTTGAGTAAATATTTACAGTTCTGTTCCTTTTCCTGGTGAGAAATGGTGCTTTGGCCCACCATAGTTTGACTGCAGCTAGCATCTGTTCGGGTAATGTTTAGCATCTGTTGCAGCTACAAGAGAATAATCTTCAGGTAGTCGTTGTATTTTGTGAAAACACAGTTTCAACCCCGAAGGAGTGGCTTAAACATCAGATGAATCTACACTGTTTGGCCATGTTATTGATTGAACTGCTTTAAAGTCTGTGCAGGTGCTGGGCTGTAAAATACATTCTGCTGGGTCTGCCTCTTTTGCAGTGGTCTGTAGAGTATATGTTTCCTTCTGTACAAAGTGAAAATGAATTTTATTGACTACAAAAAGGAGAATTGGTACACATTTGATACAGAACTAATATTACTAACCAGCCTTGCAACTTGGAATTACGTGAACCAAAAAGAGCTCTTCTGAGGAACCCTAGCTCTTTTATTTCTGCTTTATTTTAATAAAAGAAAGATGTTTAGCTGTTTGATATTTACACAAGGAAGCCAAAGCTCCTTGTGCTTACAAAGCAGCTACTTTTACCTAAATGCAGATGTGCCATAACCCAGTTACGCTTCCCAAAACCCTAAGCTTAACCAAATTACCTGTTTTACCCAAATTTACTATTATAGCGACTAATACAAATAGTCAGGTATTTTTACACCAATGTATACCTAAGAACAGGGGTATCAAACGGCCATGATTTATGATTATTATTGACTGTGGCCCCCTGATAAAAGCACACAACAATTTGAACTACAGATCCCAGAATACACAACAGCCTAGATCTGAAGAGAGGAGCCACACAGGCATGAATGGATAATTAGCCAATGTAAATTATATTGCTGAGATGTGACTATGAAACCTAAAATGCCCTGGAATGCTGCAAATTAAATACAATTTGTTCACAATTGTCTTGGACTGACAGTATGTACAATATAACGCAAAGTAATGCAACGTGTTACAATATAAATCTGGACATACAGTAAATATGTTATATTAGTTGACCTCATATTTGAGTAGAACACAGAAGGACCTATATTTAAAATGTCACAATGACAACAAAGCTGAATTGTGTATTGACTGTAAAGTCATAGATAGATAGATATACTGATAGATAGTGACCACTCTGTAACAGTGTGGTCACTATATCTATCACTATATCATTTTTCAACCACTTGCTATCTGCTGAAACAAATTTATTCAAAAAGCTTATTTATTTGTGTAGCACAAATGCTGCAGAGCAAAACAATGACTGTAATTTTCCTGTCACATCTTCATATGTTTCAGGAGTAAATGTCTGCAAAGATTACAGTGTTTTGCTTGAACCTCTCGGCCTCTGAGGATAGATCTGCTCTGGAGGATGCAGTGGAAATTCTTCAGATATGGAGGCCATTCAGAGCCACTAATGAAGCTGTAGATCATTGTCACCGTAATGAAACTCATAAGTGGGTTGTGTGCACACCTAAATGAACACTTTGCTAGTTTTATTATTCAATCTACAAACAAAACACACCTCCCACATGATATAGAGATACACTAATATTCGAGTACACAACATTTCCAAGACAGGGAGACTTATGCGCACCTGCTGCTTTTCTGGTTTCATAAACTAGTAAATGCCACGGTATTTGTAAAGCACTTTGTGATGATTATCTGTGAAATGGTTACATTTACTTACTAACTTACTGTGAAATTATTATTAATTATTAAAACAATGAAATGGATTTTTTTTTTTTTCTGGTGTAACTCATTTGTTGGTCTCAATGACAAAAAGCAAATACAGATATGAGCAAATTGCAATAAAAAAAAAATCAACATACATGAAATTTGAAGAAGCTGACAGGGATGGGATGATTCACTTAAGTTACGATTCCCTATTTCGGTTTTGTTAGTTTATCTATTTTAACATTTTTCTTTTTTTTACCTGAAAACACAAAATTAACCATAATAAGTTACATTTAAAACAAAGCCACTGTTGTTATTGCTCAGTACTTGTATTTTAGTAAACATAAATATTTAGTGTCCGTATTTAGAGGTCCACTCATGAGTTGTTAAAGCAACATAATAATGCACATTCAGATCTGGCACAAGTTCATGCTTTGTTTCATACTATTGTTGCTATTATTGTAATATTTATGTGTGTGTTTAGGTCAGTGGTTGTGCGTGTATTTTAGCGCATGAGCAAAACTGATCGATTCTGGCTTTTCAATTTTTTTCAATACTTTGAACAATTTTTGAAGTTTTTGAACTCTTTTCCATCCCTAATGCTGACGCTAATGGTGTAGTGTATTCTTTTTTTCTACAAGGGTCGTGCACAATAAGCACTGACCAGAAAGAAAAAGAACAATGCATTGTACAAGGTTATTGCACTTATTGCACAAGCTAATATTCTATGGATGGATACTTGATCTAGTCATTTTTACATGATTCAATTACATATTTAAATGAAAGACCCTGTACCCATTTTTAGTAAAGATCTATCTATTTATAATATCTATTTTGCTAGTACTTTCATAAGATCTGTTTTGGTGAAAATTAGTTTTCAGTGTTTTTTCTACAACTAATAATAGAGCGGTTTGTTCTGTCTGTCTGCGTTTGAAGATAGGTACAAAGATTTTACAAACAAAAAACATTACCCTCAGATCAAGAGCAGTTCATGTTTGAAAATGTGACATTTATGCAATATGTTTTACATTACTAAAAGAACAAGTACAAAACATTTTGTTAAACAATTAAAAATGTTGTCTACTGGAGTGCACTGAAAGAGGTTACATTTAATATTATTTGATTCCTTTATTTAGTGTATCTGTCTTGTTTATATCCAATGCAGCAGCCTTTTATATCAAAGGTATACAATGTAAATTTAGGCACCTGAACATCTCATTAAAATGTTTTTTGCTTATTCTGTATTTTTTCCACAATACTATGGTGCAAGCTTGTCCATCTTTGCTGTATTACATAAATAAGAGGTTTCATGATTAGGTAAGTTTGTGTGGGCCAAAGTCACAATCACATGTGGAGGTGATGGTGGAGATGGATGGGTTTGTGGGAGTGCGTGGCTGAGAGCGTGGGCCTGTAAATATGCATGACGGTTAGATTTCCAAGTGATTCAGCAGCACTGACTCACACCATATGTCCATCCAAACTCTGCTAAACCAACATTTGCTCCAATAACAATGAGGCCATGTAGTGTAGTCTCATTTACAGTCCAGTCTGGCCTGTCTCTAGCTTCAGGGACTCTGACTAATTCTTCCAGAATAATATCCGTGCAAAACTCATGGTCATATTGCTCCCAAACAGTGTGTCCTGCTGATTTGCTTTAACGGCTGCCAATGCAATTTTAATGCAAATAGAGACACAAAAAGGACCAGACAAATAAAAGAGAAATATGGCAGAGTGAATGTAGAATGATAGCAAATTATTGCCAGAGGAATAGGCACTTTACTGTTGTGGGCCAGAGGGGGGATGTGTACTGAGGTAGCACTTTGGTGAGAGAAAATGCTATTGATTTAAGCCTTAAATGGCCCACTTTCTATCTTTTTTATTTGTGTCGATGAAATAACAGGTAAGACCTATTTTTCTTTGAGAGTAATTTCAAGGGGCCAAGTGATTCTGTTGTAATCTATGTATTTTAGCCATCTATAGACTGGTAAACGAGTTTCCCTTTTCCCAGTCCAATAGTTATTTGGCAGATCTGTATTTTTATGCTTTTCTGTGTCACAAATGCTCAGTGTCAAATGGGTATGTGTGCAACAGTCATGTGCTTGTACAAGTTAGTGAGGATTTACTGTATATGAAATTCCATAATATGAAGTAAATTTGATTGAAACTAGTGATGCTGATGTGACAAAAAAAATAGAAGCTAATGATGAACAACCTTTTTTTAATCAAATACAAAAGAACATGAAGAGTTGCTGTCACCATGTAGCTACACAAAGTAAAAAAACAAACAAAAAACTAAATGGTGCTATGCTTAGTTTACCATCTTAAAGCAGAACTAAGTAGCATTACACCTTGTTAAATGTCTTTGTAAGTCTCTAATCTGGTTAGATATGTTTTTTCAGGGCATTTGAATCATGGAAAACCCGCTCTTGCAATTTCTGATTCCACTGATCCTATAGCTCTCATATGAAATCTTGGCTTGTCTGTTTTTATATTTTGCAGTATAAAATGTATTTGAATGTGTTATTGCTGCCTAAATAGTAAAGATTTAAAAATACATGTTTTGTTTTCAGTTGATAGTGTATTTAATCAAGAGTGCTGTACCGCTGACTTTCCTTAGTTCTGTATGAAGAACATTAAGAAACTATTTAATATAAAGCTTTTTACGTGTTTTTGTTCACTTTTTTGCACATTCTTGGCCCTCAAATTACACACCATATTCATCTAGTTAAAAGCATTTTTCAGATTAGGGAATGTAGCACTAGTTGATCTGTAATACACATAAACAAAGTGTACTGGATTTTATGTAGTCAAAGCCTATGATTAGACGTCAAAGGGACACTACAGTCTAATTTTCACCGGTTTAGATGATGGATTTTAAATTGTTTTCATAAAGAAAATAAATTGAGTCTAATACCTTTAACTAGGCTACAATAAACTATAAAAACAGTGAACAGATTTCAATGCACATAAAGCTGTCCAAGTCCTGCGGTCGGCAACAGTTCTGTGCTGTCTGACCCTTCGTGCCAGCAGTTCTTTTCCTTTTGTAGCCTCATCTCTCGCCGAACAGATGTGTCAATTAGCTACATTTGGAACAACAGGTGGAGGTTAAAAACTTTTATAAAATCCAAATAAAGCAAAGAAGATCATGCAATATGGATAAAACACAAGTAAAACTAAACTACTAATTAAAGCTGGACCATGTTCTTGTTAAACTTCTACTGAAAAAAATATTGAACACAAGTAGTGAGGGTAAAAGTAAGCAGCTAGAAAAGTAGTTTGATTGAAAAAGATACTGTGTAAATGTAACTGAGCCTCTGAAAACTGTTTTTATTATTTAAGGCATCTTCATTCAGGTTACCCGCAATAATACAGACAAGTTCTTGAGAAAGTAACAAAAGGTGATCATGAAATCTTGTATCAGATGTTATGAGTTCTTCGAACCCCAAGGACTTTTGCTACACTATTACATAACACCAGTACACCTCCTTCAAACCATCCTTGTACAAAAATCAATAGGTCTTGATCCTGTGGCCTAGTTTTATCTATACATTGTCAAAGCATTGCTGAGCTTTCTTATACCTGACAGCTACATTCAACACTAACAGCAGCCTAATCAAACACACATAATCCAATCTCAAGCTGTGTTGGGCTACATTTTCCCCACCTCCACCGCCCTCGATTACAAGACTTCAGATGTTAAAGCTGCCTCCCCCACAATAACTAAAAAGAAGAAAATGCAAAAGAGCTGAACACTGAACATTCATCAGGATCAAAGTAAAACCTATGTATCCTTACAATCCCTCTTCTCTCTCTCATCAGCATCCAGGACTGCACACCTCGTCCTGTCATACCCAGTCAAACCCTGGAGGAGAAAAACACACAGCGAGTATAAATGTCAAATACAATTAACCTAAAGAGAACCTAACAGTTTCTTTTCCCCTTTTATCTCCCTCACAAAGGCTTCTGCGTTGCCTCCACATTGCGCCTGTCACTGGCCGATACCCTTCCCTGTCCTTTGGTACAGATTTGGATCACTTTTGGTTGGGGCGTAAATGTAGCAATTGAGAAGCAATGTGCTGCAATGTTGTGTGAATTAGGGCAAAGTGAAATTCCCAATGTCATTAAAGCTTTTGTGCTTTAGAAAGTGTAGTTCATTGGCTCTGAAACTGCAATATTACTCAAGCTATTAGTAGTATGTTAATGGCTTAGCAAACAATGTTATGGTCAAACTCAATGGGTCAAGGACACGTCAAAATATCTACGATCATGTATGGATGTGAAGTTTACAATCATGACTGACGATAGTGGAAGTGCACTTCATTGGCAGATGTTTGAATAATGCGATTCTCAAGTATCTAAAGTATAGTATCTCTCTTAAAAAAGTGAAGGATTGTGAAACGACCACACAAGGAACAAACCCTTTGATCTATTATAACTTACCTTCATAACTTTCTAATCTAATGAAAATGTAAAACCTATGCTTAACAGGAAAACATGTTTATAAGTAATACTGTTTCTGTACGGGATGCTTTTGATGTTTTTGCAAACATATTTTTAATTAAAAAACTAAATTAAAGTTTTCATCAAAAGACCAACCTACCACCAGCTGTATTTAACTCATGTAGAATTGATTTTTATCTAAGTAAAGTTTTGCAGTAATTTTCTATCACAACAAAACTTAACCCGAAAAAGAAGTGTTTCTTTGTGCATCATTCAAGCAAGCCTGTGATGCCACTGCGGTTTTACTAATCTCTTTATCAAAGTGTGTGATTGGATGTATGGAAACTTGGATATATATATTTGTGCAAGACAAATGCCACTGCCTCAGATACACTTTGCGTTTTCAAAGGGCATTGGAAGTAGATTAAGAATGTTTTGTTGTTTTGTTCAATAACAAATTAGCACAAGTATTATAGGATTTCTGGCAACAGCTTAGTTTAATTAAAATTATATCCTCATGTTTTCTCACTCACCTTCCTGGGCTTACGCAATGTTAGCTGCACAAAACCCTGTTTCCAAAACTGAACCTTGTAACTTATCCCAAGGTTGACGCTCACAGCCCTCTGTACTTGGGAAAATTATAATGATTATGTGTTATTAAACCATGAATAGATGATACATATATTCACCATATCATAAATCTCCTGGTCTCTTTTTAACAATGCCCATGTATTGGACAACTTTATACATCTAACTTTAAATATCTTGAGCTCCTCAAGATAACTAGGATAGTTAGGTTAGTTTACACCACCTATGTCCTCTTAGTTTTTCATTAAGCCTCCCACATATGCCATAACTGTGTAGGCTTTGAATTGATGCAACATTGCGAAACATTGCTCTAATCGAGCTGTGGTATGTGTACCACTGTTGACACTAGGGCTGGGCGATATGGAAAAAACTTATATCCCGATATAAATTTTTTTATATCACGATAACGATATATATCACGATAACGATATATATCACGATATACCATAATTAAGTATGTTTTCAGTTATTCTCTGTAAAGTGAATACGCTATTTCATTGCTTACTTTTCTCAACTTCATTTTGAAGTGAATTTAACTGAACTGTCACAAATGAGACTCATTATATTGAAGAGGAAGAGAGAGAAGTCTTGTTTTCTATGTTTATAATTGTATTAAAACATGTTTATGTAGTAAAACAATGATTTTCAAATGTGTAAATGCTGTAAAATCTAAGTAAATCCATTTATAAAACAACTTGCTAATTTACTCATCAAGTAAAGTTAAACAAAACAAAAAAATATATATAGTTTTTGTTGAATTTAATAGCTTATTTGTGCTGTATTAGGCACTGGCCCTTTAACACCTGCAAGTTGGGGCTGCTTTAGTTTCCCCTCAACAGCCACACGACAAAGTAAACTACGGAGCAAAGTGATTAGGAGCACTTTGTCCCGTTCATCAGCGCTGTTTCGCTGGTGTTTAGCGGAGCGTTATTGGGTCATCAGTGGGCAGTGCGTGCATGGAGACAGGAGCGCTCCCGCTTGCCAGACGCACCGAGGGCGGACAACAGGAGGCGTGGATAGCGCGTGGACGCAACACTGGAGAGAGAGACAACGAGTGGCGAAGGAAAAAGCAAGCCACACCGGCTGTTTGCGTTCACGGCTGCGGCGCTGACTGCAGCCCAGGCCACTCCTACTTCCCCCGGACAGCGCTCTTTACCACCTCTCGCTCTTTTCTGACGCGCTCAAAGACGTGTTGGCTGGTGCGCTGGGCAAGGGAAAGAAAGGGCGACTCTGACGATGTACAAAAACTACTTTAACTATGGTTTTGTTAAAGTTACGCTATAACACGTGTGACAAAGCACGTTTAATACCACACACACAATTTATTTGCTTTAATGATTGATCAAAGTAGGTTACAGACGATAGAAACGATAGAAGAGAAATGGAACGATAGACACTTTTCTATCGTCCCCACGATATGTATCGTCATATCGCACAGCCCTAGTTGACACACATAGAATCAGCTCTTTACTTGTGATATTCTAAAAGCCTAGTTGCTTGCCTGCCACTGCCAGTATGTTTTTTTGTGTGTGGCAATTTTAAAATGTAAACAAGGAAAAAAAAAAGTGAAGTTATCTAATGTTTTATCTCATTGTTTTTTACCTCAATGTGTTTTTTGTTTTTTTTGTTTTTGTCAGGAGCCAGGTTAGATTTTTCTTGCTTTTTAGGTACAAAAAATGGCACCCAAATAAAAAAGTAACAGTGTCATTGGCTAGCTATATAGGAATTGTAATCTAACTTCATTGATTCCTTCATTTAATCCAACTACATACCATTTTAGGTAAGGTCGAACTGGACAATTACTAATAATATTTCCTCACTTTATGAACCATTATGTACTATTGTGCTTTAGCTTGCACAAGAATAAAAACCACAGCAGTGATGTCGAACAAACTATTATGGGATGTAGTCTCGAATCTCAGCGTGAACCAGGAAAAGCCGAGTTTGCGTGCCTTCTCTGTCACACAGGGATTGTCTATTCATCTGCAGCCTCAAAGTGGAAATTGGCAGACGCTGGATGCAGAGGGAGCACTGAGCAGCTTCCTTACTGGCATATACTGAAAGAAGAGTGTTTCTTCAGAGATTCACCCAGCTGTTTCCTGAAAATAAGACAAAATCTGAGAGGAATTAAGGACACAAAAGGGAAATCAAGCTTTTTGTTTGTATTTGAATATTTTAGCTTGAAATTTACTTTACAAAAATACAATATGTAATTTGACTGACAGACAATCCAACCACTTTGCAAAATCACAAATTGCTTCAACATTTACAGATTGAGTTTGTTTAAAGGCGCTATGCACATTTTTTTTACATTAAGATAACTTTAAATACATTTTCCCCTAGCATAGAATTCTTGTTAATACAGTATATCTATTCACAAGAAAATAGTCTTCACTGTCCTGTTTACGTCTAATAATGCCCTGCTACTTCATCAAAATCGAAACTTGTCTGTTGTTGTTGTTGTTGTTGTTGTTGTTGTTGTTAGCATTGTGGCTAGCTGCCGGATTGACATGCCTTACTCCTAACAGCTGTGAAAGAAGCTTAAAACACACCGTGGTGAACAATTCAGAGGCTTAGTAAGCAAGCAAGCAAAACATGAGCTGATGTTGACAGTTTAAAATGAATGATTGTTTGTTTACATTTTTAAGGAAGCAAAATTTGGGTATCTTAATACTAGTGTAAATAACTTAATAAAAATTACTCCTCTGCCAATTTGAGTGATCAGAACAACCATTTATGTCTGTCATTATGAATAAACACTTTCACGATGCTTTTAAATTATGAAACAAATATGCAAATGATGTGCACCAATATTTCAGCTTTTAAAACCTGCCCTGTCATAAACATTCGACAGATCCTTGGCTGGTCGGTTCTTCTAAGCTCCTGATATTGTGCAGCTAAAGACATAAAGCTTAATAGATGTATGCCTCAATATCATTACACTAAAATGCTTACAGTCACAGCAGTCTGTATATTATACTCTTGGGGCCTCATTTTTCATGTGATTGTTCACATGAGAGCACAATCAGTAAATGTAATAGACCTGGAAATGAACCGTATATTTAGCCTATTTGTCTAAATGTATATGTAAACTTTCATTATTGTTAGGAATAATGTGTTTGCATCGGTGCCATCAGGAGTGATTGTTGAAATGTCTCACTTTTCTAAAACTCTGTACAGATGACAACTTTTGAAACCTTTGATACAATAATAATTGTGCTTGGTGTAATATACCAAAAAAATAAGTTTGTTTGGTTGACTGACAGACTGCAATTGACTTCTCTCTTAAGATTAAAAAAAAAATCTATATATGTTTGACCTTGTAAATTAGGCTTGCCAGAAGTAATAATGATAACTTATTAGTACTAAAACTAGTAAAGAAAAAAAAAAAAAAAGAGCTGAAATCTATGGAAGAAACCAAGTTTGTTTAGAACTTAAAAATAAATTACAATGATCTGTATAAAATCTCTAGTATATTCTATAATGAAATTGAGCTTGACCTTTTATCACTGGAAAGTACTGAATTAGGCATTGTTTGGGAATTAGAAAAGGATATTAGAGTTCTCGCTAGGTTACTACTAGAGTAGGAAAGAGAGATCTGAGGCACTCCGATGTACTGTATTTGCTGATCAATTTATTTGTTTAACGCCAATAGATAGACAGATTGTTTTGATAATGTTAAATGTGCTTAAGTAGGGCCAAAAATGTTATCTATTTATTTTTTTCATCATAACCTACTATTTTAGTATATTCCAATGTACATTCAGCATTTAATCAAATGTGTCTTTAACATTTAATCAAGACATTAAATAATGCATTTATTCATAGTATCAAAGTATTATTTTTACATAAGATAACTCAGGCATGAATCAAATTCCTCCTTGTGCTGAGAACCACTGATAAATAAAACATTTACAATGATTAGAAAAACACACAGTTTCCAGCTGTTGTATTTACCCCTCCAGCTCATTGTTCAGTAAATGAAATAGTGATTAAACAGTAGAAGTAAATGACATTGCACTTTTGGGTGAGCTCCTCTGAAGCCAAGGCCAGCTTATGTTTGGCCCTGAGTTGAACTGCGGGCACACATTGCTAGTTTAGATGGATCTGACGGGTATTTTCTTGCAGTAATTGGGATTCAAGCAGTGACTGACGAGTGCTGCAGTCTTCAGGACGTTCATGCATTGCATTGATTTTAAGGAGGGAGAATCACCTCTTGTGAAAAGGTTATGTTTTTGTCTTTGTCTCTCTAGATAAGATTGCTCACGCCAGATTGATATGTGTGTCATTTTGAATTAAGTTCTATCATCTGAAAAGACTACAGCTGAAAGCCATCAGATAAAAACGTAACGTCATGGTGAATGTTTGAAGCTGATTGGTTGAAGCATCATGACTTGGAAGCAGCTGAGAATTCATGTTTTGTTCAATCCAATTGAGAGAAAAGCATAAACTCACGCATAAATGCACAATTCTCGTCTCTGTGTACCCTTTTAAAAAATTTAAATAATTTTTAATTCTGTAAAAAATATCCAGAGACTTTAATCTATTAAATATCTGGATAGGACATTGCTAGCATAAAAACGTTTGTGAGTTGTAGTAGTGAACATTCAGTTGGTACTGCAGCAAGAAAATTCCCCACAGTCCAGAGTGCATTTTCCATACAGCCCTATGTAAACACATACCGTTTGTCCTTGGCTCGCAGAGTACGTATAGATTTCACAAAGGTCGGATTTTGTGGTCTTTCCTAGCTTTAGATTATAAACTACTCCGTTCATTTTTTTATTTTTTTTGCTAATATCTTCTTTTTAAACTTTAGTTTTGGTGCCACGTCCCCTGAGTGAAAGCTTGTTTGGTGGACGGAAAGACCATGCTCCATCTTTCTTCAATGTGGCTGGGCCAAAGTACATTTGTCAGCACCATTATGTTTATCTTTTTTCCAAGCCAAAACGCTACGCTGTGATTGATATGGTCTTTACCTGTATGACGTGGGTCTCTTCAGGTAGATTTGTAGGTAGAATGTCAGAAATATCATGAAAATCGATCTGTCTTAATATCCAACAAAATAATTCCAAACGCTGAAGGGCAGTAGTTGAATGCATTCCAAACTACCAAATTCTTCACCATGTTGATTTTAGAAGTGATTTTAAGACGCATGGACAGGTTTAGCTTCTCCAGACAACATAACAAAGCCATGTTAACAACAACAAAAAGCATTCTTCTTGTTGTTGTATATACTCTTTAACTTCTTGAATTGTGAAATATTTGCCATTGCACTAGAATGTTGTAGTTGTTGTTTTTATGGTTGGATAAACTGTTTTACACAATAAGTAAATACAGATCATTGCTATCAGAATGAAAACGAACAAATGAGCTTCATAATAAAAACATTGTGG
The DNA here is from genome assembly GCA_038363315.1 of Mugilogobius chulae. Lineage (NCBI taxonomy): Eukaryota > Metazoa > Chordata > Actinopteri > Gobiiformes > Gobiidae > Mugilogobius > Mugilogobius chulae. The sequence goes on along the minus strand of CM076396.1, from coordinate 43,879,266 downwards.
AATAGTATTTGATTATTTACAGCAGTTCTGAACTATGGTGGGCGATTGGAGTCAGAGGGCAGCTGCTGACCAGTCTGTCTCCATCCAACTGGCACCAGCTCTGTTCTGTGGATGCAGCCAGAAAGTCTATGGAGCTCTGGGGAGGTTTAATAACATTGCATCCCCACGTTTCTCAAAGTCAATACAGTCAGACGAAAATATGATCCATCTTATGAAAGCACAAACACACACAAACCAGAGCAGCAGAGCAGATGTCAAAGCTCTATGGGTATTTTACCGTTCACCATCGCAGTCGCTGAATGCAAATAAGGAAGATTTTTTTTATAATGAGGATGGTTGGTAGCAGGTTAGCACCCCACAGCTCGTGTTGAATCCTGGGGCTACAGACTGAGAGCGCTTGTGAAGGCTAACAGGCAGAGAGTCATAACCTTAACATCCACTAGACTGCTGCTTCATCACTTTAGCACAGACTCTGGAAATGTCAATTGATTCACCTCGGGACGTCTTTTTTGACCCTTTGGTCCAGACCGCACCAAATTATGTGGTCATTATTCCAACAATCTTCAACATTCTGGTATTTTGAAATTCAGTATGGTACATTTTAGTTTATCTCTTCGCATTATGTGGTTTTGAGTGCCTGTTGGCGAGAATATTAAAACAACTGGACCTTGGAACTCTGATACTCAGGGATAGGAAAAGGCAATGTTTTTTTGATTCTTTAAGGCAATATAAACACATTTTTGCTTAAGTTAGCCATCAAAAGTTTTTTGTTTTTTTTTAATAACGATGTAGTTGTATTGTGATTGTGTTAGTTAAAAATGTATTTGGAAGTAATTGTGAAGCTTGATTCTTCACACTATGATGCACTAATATTAGGTTGTCTTTCTCACCCAGCAGGCTTTGGGGTTTTAGGTGCATGGTTTGTGCAATAAAGCTTTTGTCTGTTGGCTATTAGAATGAGTTTTCTTGACTTCTCTTCTGCATGATGACAATGTGAAATAAACTATTGTAAGTGAACGTACCAGTACAATCTTAAGAGTGTGTTTCTCCTACCTTCGCCATGGCTTTTAGACTCACCATTGTTTCTGTTTCTAGATGACGCAGACCTAGCGGTGGCCTCCACACTGGAAAACTTCTTCCACTTCAAGGTGATTTGTCATCAAAGCAATCTGTGCAGGTGCTGTTTTTGTTGCAGTCCTGAATTAGCAGTTTATTCACAGAGCACATCTAGATTGCACCTGGATCTGCTTAACGTTGTGTCTGATCTGACACAGTGCTCGATTCTACGTTTCTCCTCCTTGGGTCCTCCGCTCAGCTCTGACACTCCAGTGCCTCTCTATGTTTCTCGGTTCTTTGTGGTCTGGCTGCCCTTCTGGGTGTTCTGGGTGGTCTTTGAGGAAAAAGGTCATCTCGGAGAAGGCTAATTGTAAGAATGATGACAAATTAGAACTGCTGCTTTAATTTTTTTTTTATTTAAAACTTGTATTTTTTCTAATTGAAATTGCCATTCTTTTTTCCCCAAAATTTCAATGTTATTTTTTTTCCCAAGAAAGTTCTGTGAAAAAGCAGAACTTTAGGGGAAAAAAATCAAACCACTTCACGCTGCCATGTTATCATTGCAGGCAACAAGTCACTGTGAGTCACTATATAACTCTTTGGAAATAAGACCACATTAGCTGTGCAAACGGTGGTAAACTTGCTTTGTTTTGCTCGTGTTTCAAACAAAAATCCACGCATGTGAAACTGGGGAGAATGAGTTAGAAACATTTAAATGCAAACATCCTTTTCTTGCAGTTTGAAATTAGATACACCAGCTCTAAGGATTTGTGCCGTTTGCTGAAATATTTAAGTTCATTGTTTTGCCCATGTAGCTTAATTTTTGTGTGATTTAAGACGTGTTTATTAGGTGATCATCATTAGCATTTGTGTTCATTTAGCACTGATTGCTCCATCATTGAAACTAAGCTGCTAAACACTACAAGTCATGTTTTCTAATGAGATTCCCTCATAATGAAATTTCCCACTTCAAGTAGTTTGTCGCAAAAACAGCATTATTGTTAACGCTAACTCTATGTATTAAAAAGTCTTAGAGCCAAAAAATAGAACACCACTAACTTTTGAAATGAGTGTTCTGCAGAAACACCAAAACACTGAAGCCTCACACTCACACACTCCAAGAAACAAGCATGTACTTTATATCTCTAAATGTATATAAAGCATGATATATCTTCTATTTGCCTGCAGAAAGTCAATATTTTTGTTGTCTTGCAGTCATCCTGTTCTCACATATTGAATCACAAACGCACAGGGCTGTCCTCTCACCATCTGTTATCTGTTTATGAATATTTTGCAGAATACAAATATGCTTCATTGCCTCCATTTAGTCTCCTTCACGATGCGTTTAGGGGATAAGTGTTTTCACTGATAACAATTCACACTGCATACATTACCAGTGTACTTCAAAATCAGCCACATATTGTAGAGCCACTTCAGTAATCACATGATACTGTAAATGTCTTATTAGCAATGCATTGTTCTTGTATAAGCACACAGGCAAAGTATATACTGTTGTGTCTACATCTCATCCTGATTCTGAAAGTTGATTTAAAAAACGTGAATAAAATACACACAAATAAGTTTTAATTTGTTGTCATTTATTGGTATACCTGAATAGAAAATCGAAATGAACTTGCACAGAATGAACAAACCTGCATACTTGCTGAAATTACTTTATCTAATTCACATCCTCCTCCAACTCCTCCGTTCCATGGAAATATCACTAAAATTAACTCAGTGCGCGGTGTTGGCATTTAAACTCTGCGCCCAATGATTTCAACAAAACTCCCTCACAGATGAATCAGAGATAACTGCAGCCATTTCTCTGACACTGAGAGGATAAGGCTGTCAAATCCAATGTGACAGACAGCAGACATTTGCACAAAGAAAAGTCTTTCAAACTTCTGAAAATATGCTAATTATGGGAGCTACCCACTGGTAAAAACTAATATTTGTATTGAGGATTTGATATTGCAGTGTGCTGTGGCAGTGAGATGAGATTGTGGCTTTTTTTTTTTTTTTTGTCTAACTAAAACTTTCATCTGTGGGTGGCTGAAACCAGTGCTTACTTTTGTAGACTATGGCTGCAGTGACATTTCTGTATAAATTCATTCCTCAGAAGTCATTCCTGGCTTAAGCATATCTGTAACTTGTATTATTCAGATCATAATATGTATGCAAACTAAAAAATATGTTTACCAATTGAGAAACAAAAAAATCAACTCCAGAATGCCATTTGTAAACCTAAATGTTAAGTGCTTTTAATCTGTTTATGTCATATAACCATGTCATATTAACATTAGCATGAAGCTGGATGCATAGGCTGGTAGTAAGCCATGTGAATGAAAGTGAACTGAAACTACTTTACCGTTCTTAAGCACATGGTTAATATTCATTTTTTGCTCCAATTACGATTAGCGAACTTCTGTTTACAGACAGTGAAACTGGATTAGACCACTCAAGCACAGCCAATCAGAATGCTGCTTTCAGCTTTTGATGAGGACTAAGCCATTTTATTGGTAGACTCAAACAGTACACATAAATCTGATTTTGTAATAATAATATAAGACAATGCTTTTCAGAGGGCCTATGTGTAAAATGTACCTTTCTGAGTTGATAGCCATGTTGTAGCAGTGTTCTCCCATCTTTAGTTTCCTTAAAGTTGTATTTGGATTGAATCATGCATGTTTTAGTAATCTTGTGTTGTCACACAGAAAATTCCTGTTTTCAGCTGCCACCTTTCCCCACCCACCTCTTTGTATTTTCTTGTCATTACTCAAAAAATTTCAATTCTCCGGCCTGCAGCGAGAGACAACAAGAGAAATTAGATGTTATAGTGAGGCTTATAAGTCCAGTTCTACACTTTGAGCACCAAGTCACCAAGACCTTTATATTTCTAAGCCATTTTAGATTCATTTTTTTGGTTTTACAATAATCTTCATGTTATGGTTTATCGTTTCATTTCACTACAGCAACTAGGTCGGGAATTCTAGTGTTTGTTGCTGCTTGAATCAAGCTTGAGAAACAATCTACCTATCAGTGAACAGAAATTAAGCAATGATGTCACATTCAAGCTCCTGTTTGTAGTTCCGCAAGTTTGCCATTAAAGTAATAGCTGCTGGAAATGTTTATTTAAATATAACTTTTTATGATGTCATGGTGCTGCTCTAGCCTGATGTATCTTCCACTTTCATTTCACTCCGTGGAAACGGCAACGCTCACTAACGTCCATGTTTACGCTGTACTTCCCGGACTACAATTGATGTGTTGGTCGCAGTACATACTAACGTCCAGTAACGGACAAACTGCAGTGATTGGTTAATATGAAAAATGTGTGTGTGTGTCACCATTTGTTGCTATTCAATCCAAAAAAGTTGTAGTAGTCATTGCACACGGACTTGTTTTGTGTTGTGCAATTTCCAAAACATCCATGGTCATGCTCTCACATTCAAAAGTCGTAATAGATAAAGATGAATAAAACAAGCAATTGAAAACTACCATTAAATGCAAAATAATGACACTGAACCTTTGATTACTCTGTTCAGTGGCTCACAAGTTTGTTTTGTCCATGAAGTTCTTTACAGAAAAGAACTTGAGCTGACCTTGAGTTGCACCCATAAGCGCTGATGAAACTGAAGAGTTTGCCTTGTATAAAAGGTTAGACTTATGACCCATGCACCACCATACTGCTCCTGTCCTTGTCTTCAGCCACACAATAACTCTATATTAAGCTAACATGAGCAGTAACAATCTAATAAAGCCTTAGTCAAAATGCACTGGGGGGATATAACTAAACAATAATTTGGACATGAAAACCTATTAAGTAGCTCACCCACGTCGCGATCATGTTGTTTTCCTGAAAAATGGTTTGATGTTTTCCTCACAGCTGGAGAGAGGTCATTTACTTTGAAACGCTGGACCAATTTTGCCCCCTACTGTTACATTTTATACATGCTCATGTGCTGCGCTGACAAAGGCAAGATGAGTCGTGCTATTCCAGCAGACGCTAGGGTTTTCACATTTATATAGTAGCCTAGTTTATAGAGAGAATACTGTTTTAAAGCAGTTATGATCAGAAATGGGTAGGGTATCTAAAACTTCTCTCAAATAAATGTAAAGTTAGTTGTAAATAATTGTAAAAGTGCAAAGTCGTGGTCCAGAAAATAACACTAATATGATTTTTAAAAAATATGGGGGAAACTATACTCAAGTAAGAGCAACGTGTTTTATAATGTGATGTCATTGTAATTGAAAGTTTAACAAAGGAGACAAGTTTGAATAATAAAATATTGTAATTTATTTTCCAGTACTTGTTTTAGGGGGCGGGTGACTGAGGCGTACCCCAGTGACTTTGGGTCTTAGGCGGGGACCACCCTGGACAGCAACCAATTTGTTGCAGGGCTAATACTGTAGAGACATTCATTCATTGATTCACTCACTAGATTAATTTGGAGCGCTGCTTGTTGTCAGAAAGTGTTTCATTTGCTCAAATGTAATTGAGCAATTATGACCATTAAGGCTAGAACTTACATGAAGTATGTTGTCAGAAAGAAAACTACTAAGAGAAGTACAGTAACATTTTATGAAAATGTTTAAGTAGCTCTAATTGAGCAATTATGATAATTAAGACAAGAACTCCAGAACTCAAGATGATATTTCTAATATATAACACATTTCAGAAAGAAAGAGTCACTTACTTGAAGGTGTAGAGATTGAATACATGTGATGTGAACGACCTATACATTTTTTAAAATATATGTTCCGATTAGAATTTTTAGGCACAGGTATGTCTAGTTTACAATTAGCCACATACTGTATCTAACATAAGTCTACTCATTGCCATGGCAACTAGTGCAAACCTCATCACTTTAATCCCGCTGGAGCCAACTAACCACCACTAACCATAGATAAGCATGGGTGCAGATGATTCACAGTGGAGAGTCGTTAACATTAGTACAGGAGACATGGCTTGTTTTATGCGTGATCGTTAAAAGGCACAACAGTGATTGAGCTGACAGTGGCCTGACCTGTCCTCCACAGATCCGACTCCTCTGGGCCGTGAGTCATGATCTAACAGCACGAAGTCTCACATAGAGCTAAGAGACACATTGCACCATGGGAAGCAAGACGGACCAGACAAGTGTGAATGAGGTTACATCATCTTTATAAGCATCGTCTGGGCTTAAAGTTCTTGAAGTTTGATGGATTTAAAGTGACACTAAACTCCTCAAATCTGCCCTTAGCTACATTTCAAATAAAGCTGGCAAACGGGGCCGCGTTGGAGAACTAAAAGGGAGACAAACAGCCACAATTTGTAGGTGTACGGATAGGTGTGATTGGTCAGAACAGATATCTGAAGCAAGTGTTTGTGATCAACACACTTTACTGTGGCCTGGACAGTGGATTGAAAAGTGAAAATTGTTGAATCTGATAGCTGCAAATGTAATTAATCTAAAATCACTTTTTTCTAATTTTGACTTAATTTAGTGTGATAGTCCTTGTGGTAAATATTTATCATAGTTTCACTGCAATTGAGTTGCAAATTATGAAGAAATTGACAAATAAAAGTTGAAAGTTATAGGAAGCAATCTGAAACAGAATCCCTCCACATATGTCATCAAAAGCACCAAAATGCAAAGACAGTTTGCATTTTTGTGGGTTCCCCTCTACATATGTTATATTTGCTGGACAAAATCTAACTACAAACATCATAATAAAAATAGCCAATCTAGGTGTGAAACAAGCAAAATGTTTGGTGAGATCTTAAATATAATCATGTTCACTGTGTTTTACTGAAAAAAATATCCAACCTGTCATATGCACTTTAATTTGCACAAAGATTGTCATAATATTACTGGGAACAGTTGACAATATTATTCTTAAGTTTGCACTTTGTTCCTGTCTAAATGTGATGCAAATTTTATTTGATAGAGACTTAAACTTTGTCACACCAATGTTTCCTCAGTGTTGATACTGTATTTATTTACAACATATTTGTTTATCTTAATTAATCATTCCTGCATCTGTGTTTAATCTTGAATTGACCTACAAAGTGATTAGAATATTCCTGTTTTCACCAATGCCTACTTCCTCCCACATCCCTGCTAAAATTCCCAGTGAAAGAGGGATAACATCCAAATTCCAGACAGAGAAGCTGTGCACCACCGAAAAGTCAAACCGAGGAGATTACCGTTTTGAGGCTGGAGTGCAAACCACTATGTCCATGTCATGTGTCACTCAAGTTAATCAGAAAATAGATAGACTCATTAGAAAGACTTGGCTTGTCCTACAAAGTTTTGTAATCCAACTGTGCACCAGTAGAAGATGCTAATGTTAAGCTACAGGAGGTGAGGATGCGCCCCAAGCTTTTATTAAGAAGCACTTTATCCTTTATCCATGTGGTCCTGTTCAAATTCTTTGACACTGATGTGAAAGTTAAGCCTGGAATTACAAAACTACTTATTTTTCTTATCATTTTAAAGCCCTGTGAAGCCACTGACTTGGGCACAAAAATGTGAAGGTGATAAAAATGTGTCTTCAGCGGAGTAATAAGAGGAATTTGCCGAGTTTCCTGAAAATAGTGTTACTGTAGGAGATAATCATTTTTCCTCTCCGTACTTTTACAATGGCTTTTATTAGATCCTTTTTTTCCTCCATAAGGTTTGGTGCCACTAGTGGATTTCCTAATTGACCCTTCTCCTCTCCATTCTACCATCAATACCACGTGGTGTCCCCTCCAGCCTCCATAACAGCGGCCCAAGATAAGGCTTTACTTCTGCAGCCGATTGACAGCTCGACACTGCGTCTCCGAGGTCAGCTGGGCTAATTGGTTCGAGCATGTCTCAGATAGACCATTAGACCGCACAACTACCAACACTCAAAAACATCCTCTGCCTTTTTTAGGGGATAGTGAAGAATATCCAAAAGTTTCCTTTTGTCAGAATTAGAAGAGCTTAAAGCACTTTCAAGGATGAATATTAATCTGTCTGTCTGGTTTGGGGGTTTGCGACCTCAGAGAAACAACATGATGAGAATGGTAAAGTATTAAATATCTAGAAGGGCAAGAAGTTGAGAGTGGAATTCAAAGTAGTGATATGTAAAACAGAGTCATGGGTAGTTTAGTTTTGTGCTTCAACGAATACTTGCATATCATGACAACGGGTTCACATAAGGTTTCCCTTTATTAAAATACTGTTATTGACTTATCTGGACATTTAAATAAAGACAAGCTTATTTGTTTGATACATGAGTATGTGCAAACTTTGTAACATGTATTGGTTTTTGTCCTTATCTTGCTTTTTAACATTCTTCTTTCTATTGAATGCTTTAGAACTGAAAGCAATGCCTGAAAGACACCATTTTAAAACAGTATTCTTGTATTCAGCAATAATATTTGCTTTAGAGCTCCCTCTGTTGATGACAACAGGCATGAGCACTTAAAAAACAGCAACAGGCTGTCATGTACTGTAATTTGCACATCCCCTATAGTACTGTTTTTAATGTTCATCTTATAGAAAAGACTCAAGGTTTATAATTGTATCTAATGATGTTTCTTCTACTGGGCCAAAAAAAACAGCTTTAAATAAAAGCATGTTTTTGTTTTTTGTATGTTTTTGTGGCACTAAATAAATAATAAAAATGTGCTACTTTACTCTGAGCACATTTCTGAGGTCACAAGATGGACAATCATTTGGCCTTGAAGAGTTTTTTTTTTTGACAAAAACGTATTCCCAATAAGAATCTTCTAAGGAATGATTCTGTCTTTTTGTTTCTTTTGCAAAACAAAAGAACAAAACAAAAACACACACACAAATAACTTTTGTTAGAAGTGTCAATGCAAATTTTAGTGTCTATTTTGGTCTAGCAATGAAGAAGGAAATTGAAGTTATCTGTGAAAATAGCCATGTTTATGTGTGTTTTTGTAACTGTCCAAAGCCAGGATAATTTTGCTACTAGGAAGGACATCTGATGTAAAATGAAATCACAACAAAGCATGAAGGTTCCATAGCATAAAGATAACTGAAACAAAAAGCAATTTTCGAAAATAGCCTCTATGAAAAATGACCAAGCAAACATACAGTGCACAAACAATAAGACGCTAACAATGCAAGTCATTTTCAAGTCCTAGGCAAAAGGGGAACAAACATTCAACAGTGGCCCATTACTGGACAGAGTGACAAATGTGCACTGAGGGACTTGTGCTTAGGCCTTCCTCTCCTACAAACACAGCTGTCCTGCTGACGGCTATTATCTTTGACAGACTGCCACTGACCGCCGCGGCCCCATTGTTGCCTACTTGAGCTGTGTCCAAAAACGAACTACCTCACACAAGAGCCACAGCGAGGAGTGAATGGCACCTAATCTGCTTTAAACCCAGCAAATCTGATACACTCCTGCCCCCCATGTTCACCTTACACACCCGGTGGCCGCCTAATTGATTTAAGCCAACGATGTACAACAATGTGTCAAAACCAAGGTGTGTGCAGTCGGTGACACCTGTAGCTGCTCGGAAAGGTAATTCACCGGGCCCTAATATGCGTATGTTCACATCACTGACTAAAAATCCTGTCCCCCACAGCACATGTCTTCAACCCCCCTCAGCCATCGAGAGTGGGTCTTCGGGGAGCGGAGGACAGTAATTGGGTGCCCAGAGAGCGAGAAAGACAGAGAGACTGAGAGAGAGAGAGGGAATGGACCGCTCAGAAGACCACAAGAGTCAATTACAGGAGCTGACAGTGGAGCAGTGAGAAAGGTACACCCTGATACGGTTACATGCTGTAGTGGTGATGTGAGAAAAAATACACTGGTGTTGTTGAAGTAGAGCGACACAAAGGGGTTCGACACAGGACATGCATGAGGTGAAAAGCTGCTAAATCGCATTACTCGAACAGCAGAATGGAACATTTTATGCTAAAACTGATTTAGCTAAGTATTGTCGTGTTTTTGTTCAGCAGTTCTATTGTTTTTGCTTTTGGATGTTACAGTTAGATTTATATTGGCCTTAGGCAATGACAGAGGTGCAATATTTTTAGCTCAAAAACTGAAAAAGAATAAGGTTAATAGCTTTATTATTTGTTCCTTCTGGTTAAATATTGGCAAAGCAACTTGGCTTCAAAGGCAATACATTAGTCAACATATATTACATTTTTATTGAAATCCCATTCATGCAATAATTTTTTTGCAACTGGAATCAAAATTATGCAAAATGTATTTAAACTCTGCTAAATGATCAAGAAGAGCTTCTAACACAGTAAAACTTAAATCTAGTCGAGACTAAGTAAAGTAGATAACTAATCATCTTTTTATCATATTAGAAATATCTTAATACTTGCTATTCCATGGTATTAAATAAATAATATATTAAATATTGACAAGACATCAATTAAAACTGATTACTAAGGTTTTTCATATCTTGTTATGTAAACTCAACCATATATATTTTCTAAGTAATTAGTTGCCATAGTAACATACTTTAAATGTTTAAATCATTAAGATATATTTTTTCAAATCCAAATGTTTAAAGTAGTGTCAAGAAATGGTTTAATTTACATCCACTAAAAATGACTACTCATTATTTATTTTTACATTATTCCATTGATTTTTATTATTATTATTATTATTATTATTATTATTATTATTATTATTATTATTATTATTATTATTATTTTTTTTTTTTTTTTTTTTTTTTTTTATTTATTTTTTTTTATGGGCACATTTTCACTTTTAGTTTAGTAAAAATATAACTTGAAAACAGACAACTTGAAGCAGATGTCAATGAAAAAACTATTAACTTTAATTCAATTCACCAACCTTAACTTGACATTTGGATTAAGAAAATGTGCTTAGTTCCACTTTTGCATAATAATTTAATTCATACATATAAAATGAAATTGTTTCAAAATTATGTTAACTCAGTACATTTTGAGTTTTGTCAAGATTTTACTTTAATCAGAAAAGACAAAAGATTAGGGTTCTTTGTACTCTTAAGAAAACTGAACCTCTGAACTCATTCCATGTAAGCTGGACTCACCATTTTGACTGTGGTTTACCGTGCACTATATCAAAGTACAAGCCTCTTTTTTTACCTTTGTAGGTGGCTGTTAAGTGTGTCTCGGGCAGATACTGTATGCTTAAAGGTTGTCACTTTCATTCAATGCATGGAGAGGAAGTCAATATTTAGCAACAATACCACATATAGGGTACAATTGAGTGAACCCAAGATCAACCCACATTTTCCTCTTTAGTATGAGGCAGTAATGCTAACCACAATCTCTCCATTTAAGAGCAGTCAAGGAGATGCATTTTGCCTTACTTTGTTTTCATGATAAGAATTACACAAAGCATCACAATGTAACAAATATTTACATTTCATTCACCATCTATCATATGTGAAATAATGTAATTTCTTGTTTACTATGTGTCTTCTAGTGTGACGTTGACAATTATTAACCGTAATGTTGTTTACTCTTTGTGCAGATGGTGGTGTGGATGTGACTGTTAGGAGTTATACATGCAACCAGACCAAGTAAGTTCCCTTGTGTATCAGTTAGTCGCAACAAACTCCCAAGTCAGTCTATAAGTCTGTGACACATGGGCTTTACTTATTCATAAAACCAATAGGCGTTTGGATAGTTCCTGTATCTAGTAGTGACGCTAAACCATTTATTAATTAATTTCTTTACATACCATAAAAATCTAATCAAATCAATCAAAAGGATCAAAGGATGTCACGGGTCAAAATTCAGGAATTTGACTAGAAAATATAATTAAACCTTTACACATTTGTTTTATTGATTCATTAACTTCAGATTTGTATTTGAGCTTCACAGAAAAGTTGTGAAGTAGCCTATCTGCAAATACAAATGAACAACTATTTTGAATTTACCTTTATAAGTTCCATTGTTTGCCTAATCTCATATTAAATATATATTACATGCAAGTATCGCTCAATTGTGTGGTTTTCATTACTATAACCAGCGGAGCTTTTATATTTTGAGGTATTCTGATGTTTATTTCAGTTTCTCCAATGAAATCACAATATTTTCTTCTTGACCATTTGGGAATGTCGAATGTTTTTTGGTTCCAAACTTTGAAAGCGTTTGTCATCGTTACCCCATTTGCAACGTTTCGGTAAGCTAAAGTTAAGGTAGAATAACCATACTTACCATACCAACAAATCTTGTTTTTAAACTTCAAAATTACTTAGCATTTGAAGATGGTGTGATTTAGAGTATAAATCTGACTACTTCCATGCATTTATTTTTTGTTGCAATTTTTGTTTAAAAACCTTTTAACTTCTTTTTACCAACAACAAAGTGAAACTAGAGAGGACCACCCAAGCACAGCCAATCAGAGAGCAGCATTCGACTCCTGAATTGAACTAAAGTTCTTTATTAGAGAGATAGTGATCTAATTTCTTCATAATGTGCTACATTTATCATGTACTTTTTAGTGGAAAACACAAGGTTTACTTAAAACAGTTAACTTAAAAAGTTAGCTACCCCAACTTTAATCCTGGCTCAAACTCAGGCGATATTAAAGTGGATGTCTGTCTTTTTTGTTTTGAACTGCATAAAAAAGGCATAATTTTGACCACATGCCCCCGTTTTATGATGAAGGATCAAACTTTAAAACAGTTACTTTTAACTTAATGAAAATGTAATGGCTAACTTTAATTATGATGAGGCAAGTCATTTTGTTTCTGTTACTAAGAATAAACAGTCTCATAAAATAAAGTTTACTTGAGTGGACAGAAATCAGAATACATCTAGTTTGACAACATGTGTTTTAAGTTCATAATGACAGGCATTAAAGATGAGCGAACCCTCCAAAAAGTTCTATGGTGCACCTTTGATGGAAAAAAGAGGACTCGTCAATTGTAATTACTTCAGTCACCACATCATAAGACAGAAAGGAGCAGCAGAAGAGGAGAGCAGCTGTCAGTTTATACGGGTCGCTGATGTAGCATACTTAGCATCTGGACGGGTCTCACTGTAAAAAGCCATTTAGCCGTGGAGCCAATGCAGAGAATGTTTTACTGCTGACTTCAGAAGAATTAACAGGCCGTGCTGGGTGCTCCTGCAATTCAAACGCTACGGTTCTTTTGAAATGTGAGATCAAGTGGTGTGATAAGTTCCTTCAGTCGCCATAAAAAGTACTAAAGCGCATACAAGGAAAATCTGATCATTTTCCTCCTCAAATTAAATTCATTTAGGTGATTTAGAAATTTATGAGAGAGAAAAAGACATCCAGCAAAGATTAAAGGTATTCTGTGCAACTTTTCAGATAAAGACGTCATCCACCTGCTGGTGCTGATTTTGACTGGAATGTTCCAGGTGTAGGAAATACATTAATCTAACAAATGTGTTTATGGCTCTGGAAACACGCGTTCTGGTGAAAGAGTGGATTCACTTCATATCTAACCTCCAACTTGACCAGATGGTATCACCTACTTGACTTCTTGAAATTACAGTTGATACATTTTATGCCATACTAAGAAAAATTAATTAATAAACAGAAGATAGAAAGAGAAGTGGGAAATTCTTCTAAAGATGTCGTTTCTGAACTTTTTTAGTGCCTGTGCACAACCTGTGTTGAATAAGCTGTATGAATCTGTACACAACTTCATTACCCACTTCTAAAAATACTTTTCCAACTGATGCTTTTGTTTTTAATATTTTAAGACAAATTACTGTGTGTATGTTTGTCAGTTTCATGTGAGCATTACATTATGTCTTGAGGGCTGCTTTCTATTAGATATTCTATTTAACTGAGGCCTCACTGACTAAATAAAGGCTGAATAAATAAGTCATTCTACAGAAGAAATGATATTTGTTGTGCTATATGAGTATTACAACATATTGCTAATCTATTTAAATTGCTGTCTTTACACAAAGCACACAATCTAATTTCTTCGGACCACAGATGTGTATTCAAAAATTGCAGTTGGTGAGGAGCAAACAAAAGCTTAAAGCAAAGAAAACATAATTTTCTCCCTGTTTTTCCAAATAAACAACAAAATAACTCCACGGTTAAATTGAAATGTATCCTCTTCTCGTTCCGTCTATTAAAGCTAATCTCTTCATTATAAAACAGTGTGATTCAGATCCAACTAGTCTGCAGGTTTACCTCTGCACATTTCAAATGAGTTTAGTGCAATGAAAAGATTAGCAAGGTACATGGATTAGAAAACTATTAATGAGATTATCCATGTGTAAATCATTATCTGTTTCTAATCCATGCTTGCCAGAAGCAGATGTGAATACAAAGCATGCAGACAGACCTCCTGTGTGGCAGGCGGACAGATGAGCGGAAAATATTGCTTCTTCTGTTATTTTGTGTTCAAGCTTGTAATTATTTAGTGCTATACCTGATTTATATTGGATTGAAAACATAAAAACCAAACTATTTAATATTAAGCATTTCCCACATGATTTTCACCATGTGGGCCAAGCACTTCACAACTTTCAAGAGCCTGGGCAAGTTTAGCTGTCATGGTAACACAAATTTTATTTTTATATATATATGAAATGCTAATGCACTTCCTGGTTTCTGAGAATAAAAGGTTGTATATTATATTGACGGACAACAATTCTAATAAAATACATATCTTTACAGTTTATTTGTTTCACATTAAAGGGGCACTGTGTAAGATTGAGAGGAATTTTAACTATCACTTATAGTCCACAAACATTTAAATCATATTTATTCTTTACAACATGAATACTTAAGAGAGCACTGTTAACCATCCACATCAATTGTGATACATTTATACTTATTTGAAATGTTTTATTACGGGCGGAATATGAATATTAACGCTAGATGTCAGTATGGTAGATAGGCAAAATGCACTGGAAATGCTCCCCCTGGTGTTCAAAGTGGACATTACTTGGATCACTTTGTTTTTTTTTTTTTTCTTACACAGTGCCCTTTAAGTGTGAAATCTATTGTAGCATCCATAATTTTATATCTATTTTGAAGTTAATTGTTGTTGATGATGATGATGATGATGATGATGATGATGATGATGATGATGATGATGATGATGATGATGATATGATGATGGAATGATGATCCATAATTGCATTATGTTGAAGATCTGGATATGATATGATAAAGGTCAAATTACTTAAGTAAAAATGTAAAATTATTAAGTTGGTGTTCATGGTGTAAAATGAGCTTTACAGTGAGACAATTATACAAAATTTTTATTTAATCATGTGGCAAATGGGGAATCGTTAGATATTAGAAAGTTTGGGGGATTTTTCAGTTGCTTAACGAGAAAAAAAATCTCTATTTATGAAAAATGTAAGAAGTAAGAGTAAAAACTAATCCGATTTTTTCTCAAGTAAACTACAGATACTCAAAAAAATACTTAAGTATAGTTATTGATTAAAAATACTTGCCATTTCTGGTTATTATACATTCAAAAATCTAAAGTGAGTACTAGACTTGTACGCAGTCTCTGACACCTGATTCTACTGTAATCCTTTCACTTTTAATCAGGGTTCAAAGTAGGAAATCTGCTTATGTGTACTAATATGCAACAGTGTTTCTTTGTAGCCTTGCTTTTTCCACATATCTTCACCACACAAACTACTCAAAGCCCACATCTTTTTATAGACTGACGACACCTGCTCACAGAGTGCTAATGGGTGAAAACGAGAGCTAGAGTTTCACTTATTGTCACTTCCACTACTGTATGGCAAATGGGGGGCCCACAATGAGTAAAGCCCACCTTTTACTACAGCTTTTCTCATAAGTCTAACCTCAATCCACATGGGTTCACTTACACCTACATATACCTAAAAGTGATAAACTTATGCACCACAGCTCATTCACCTGCTCACTTTATTTCTGGTCTGCTAAACCAAATGACCTGGTATTTCACAGATGTAAGTGAAAGTTCAAATAACTTTACCACCTCCGCCTACCAAGGGAATTACTGTATGTTTTCCAGTCTGTGTGCACAGTGATGATTTGAGATTTCGGTGGACCTTATCTGCTTTTTGTAAGCACTAGGTTTTGGGGAAGTCACTAAAAAAATTTCACACCATAATTTTAGTAAAGTGAAATGTTTTAGTTTTTTTTGCAATGAACATATACTGTAGATTTCACAATGTAAAAAGCTGCCTCGCCTACATTAAAAATATTATATTAAAAAGTGTATTAATGGACTGCACTTTATATAGTGAGTCTATGGGAATCTGTAATTTAGCTGCATCGCTGTAAAAGCTGCAGTGGTCATAAGAAGTGGCAGCTTATAGTTCAGAAATTACTGTACTTTGTTTTTCGTTAATATATCCATTCAGGTGAAAATTAGTCCCCAATACCTTGTCTCCTTCTAATAATGTCCCGTTTGTTCACCCTTCGCTGCTGTTTGACTGTTGTTGTTGTTGCTGTTGTTGCTGTTAGCATTGTGGCCAACTGCAGTTAGCATACCAGCACGTCTCACTCCTAACAACCATGAAAAAAAGCTTCAAACACATTGTGATGAACAATTCGGAGGCTCAGAATGCACTGGGTAAGTGAACAAACATGTGGACTGATTAGGAAGTTTAAAATGAATCAGTGCATTCCTTTGTTATTATAACAGATAAGTGAGTAAAACAGTAGGTGATTGTGTCACCACATGTAAGATGAAGGATAGACTCTTGACTAATTATTTTCAAGAGTAAAAGGTTTGAACCAAATTTACAGCATCTTCTACAATATTGTCAGTTTATTTTCTTACTGCTTGTTAGATGTCAAAACATTTTGTTTCATTTTCCAGTTCAATCTTGTGTTGTAAAACCTTATTTGTGCATGAGCATTATGAGAGCAGAGTAGGAGTCATAGTTCTGTCCTCAACTCATGTCATAGTTTTACAGAAAAACAAAACAAAACAAAAACAAAAAAACAATTAAATGTTGAAAATCATAGCCCAGTTTGAAGAGTGGAATAGGTGAAGTGCCAACTCTACGTCATCAAAAAGTGAAAATTTACTTACATAACAGCTTAGACAATCACTTAACAAACTGGAATTAGATTTTTTGTTTGTCAAATCGTGGCTGTTTTGACATTATTAAGGATTTTTGTCCTGTTTTCCCATTGTTGTTGCTAGTTAACAGTTATGGAATTATTTCTACCTATGTCGTATTTGTTAGCCAAAATACAGTTATAATGTCACCAATATCTAAACTTGGTGACAACAAGCAAAAATGCTTAGTAAATTAACTATAACAATATTCACTATGTTTGGCTGAAAATGTAGCACTTTAAGTAGGGTTAGTTATTAAAGAAAGAAAATGTACTTAGTTCCATTAAAAAAAAAAAAAAAAAAAAAAATATATATATATATATATATATTATATATATATATATATATATATATATATATATATATATATATATATATATATAGTAAAATAAGCCAATAAAATGTATTTGTATCATGTTTCAAATCTTTGCATTATTATAACTATTATTATTAAATTTTTGCATTAAATAGCATCTGTATATCAGTCTTCACATTTGCAACCTAGTGTTGTGGTAAGTTCAGTACAAATGCACAGTCCTTTTACAGGATTGTCTGCTCTTTTACAAACTCACTGAGTGCAGAACACATCGGTCTCTCTACAGATTCATTATGTTCACATGACAAAGTCTGAACCTTTAAAATGATTTAAATGACACACAAATCTCACAATCGGAAGAGAGTTATCAGAAAAAAGATAAAATTCCACTTTACAATATATTTTTAAACACAAATAAAGTATGATTTTGAGTGTGCTGGTAACCACATTCACTGGCATAATTACCTTTCACCCAAAGTCCTTGAGCAGGTGAAGCACAAACAAAAGCTTCCTCAAACTTAATAAAGACATTTTTTTTCATAGAAGTAAATTTTTTTGTTGTTTGAAAAATGTGTCGAAAATTTAACAAAGCAAAGAAGTGTGAAGGCAAAATGAAGACATCCTCTGTTTTTAAGGTATATAAATTGAATATCAATTTATCTATCATTTTCTATTTGAAAATAGTGTTTTACCTTTAAGGTTAGTGAAGAGCATATCAACATATCACAACTTCACAACTACTAACACTAATCATGTCACTTAAAAAGGTTATGCCCTGACATTATTTTATTTGAAAAATGTGTCTCAGCATTGACTTGTTGCACCAAGATGTTTCTTTTTGGCCTAGATTTTGTCCATGGAACTTGTGTTTTCAGAATCTAATTGTGAGGTATGGAAACTGAGAGTAGTTTATCTGTTGCCGTGGCGATTGTGCACAAAGGTTAGGTAGTTTTTATCTATGAAAATTGACCTCTTTTTATTTTTTCATGGTGTCTGTGGGGTTAAAAGTATTGAAAGAAAATAATTAAATCTAAAATAAAGCCCTTAAAAGGTATTAGAAAGTCTTTATCACAATTTGGTAGTATTATTTGTGTGAAGTAATACATCAACTTGATTTTGATAATTAGCCTTTGTTTGATAATATGTTCAGTATGTGAAATGGGCGACACAACCAGTGGCGTTAAACAAAGTTACAATGAGATAAGTTATATTTCTGCTCTTCTTAATAGACCAAATAGTATTATTAATCTTTAATCTGACATGCAACTACAAAAATTGTATCTAAATGTACTAATTTGGAAGAAATAAAACCTGCTTTGTCATTACTCATCATAGTCATGTGTAGTGTTTACAAGTTTTTTAGGAATTATACATTAGTTAAAGCAAATTGAGCCTCTAGGAATATCAGTTTACTCTTTGGTCAAACTGTTAAAAAAAAAAAAAAAAAAAAAAAAAAAAAAGTTCCAGATCAAGATTTTATTTATTCATTTTCACTTTAAGCCTTGTTAACAATTTTCTCTCTCCTGCCCCATGGATTAGCTGCTTTTCGTTATTAAAGGGGACCTATTATGTCAAATTCACTTTTCTAAGTTTTTAACCTTGTTATAATGGCCTTCCTTCACCATTAGTTTACTCAAAGTTATATTTGAATTGATTCATGCATGTTGGAGTAATCTTGTGTTGTTCTTCAGCTGGAGCTCAAGTGCTCAGAAATCCCCATTCTCACTTAACACCTATCCCCTCCCACTTGTCTGTATTTACTTGGTATAATTCATTTGATTAATGCTCAAAGTGAAACATGTGGTTCAATACTGTCCCATATCCACTTTCCAACAATAAGAAATATTTTTTAAAAATCTGTTCCTTTTACAGTTCTGCAGTTTTGAACAGGAAGTCAGTAGAGCTGTTCCTTATTTTAAGTTGTTTTAGATCAACTTTGTGTTTTACAATGAACAAAAGGTAAATTACTGATCTGCATATGTTCTAGTTTCTTACTAAGTATTATCCACACAAAAATTACTTGGTTAAATGTTCAATTTGGTTGCGAATTGCAATGGAGTGTTTAAAAACTTTTAAATCACTCAGGCTCAGTGCATATAACCTGTTTTTTACATGTCATGTTTTTACAAAAGGTTTGTTCTACTAAGTGTTTCTACAATGTTAAGATGTTGTAGTTTGCACCATTAACACTCTTGCAATGCACTTACTTTTTCCATCTAAATACACAATACAAATAATTCTAAATCTATAAGTATTAGTAGATAATTGAGTTTGTGTTGTCTTGTTGACATGCCCAGCTCTCTTTTATCCCCATAACAGAATACTACAGTGTGTTGGAAGTCCTGTGCACTACTGAGAGGTCATTACAACTTCTGCACCTCCAGGTGGAAAAACAGCCATCAACTCAAATGAAATGGTTGTTCTGTCATCCAAGTGCTGGGATCAATCTGGGGCAAAGTAATGAACACAGCCCAAACTCCTCGACACTCAGGTGGACAGGCTGCTGCGCGCTTTGGCCGCTTTCCAAGGCTTTCACCAACAAACAACAGGCTCCGAGAGGAACTGTCATGGCCGCCCACACATCTTTACAGGTTTGAAGAAATTGATGAGTTCTTGACCTCGGTAGTGATGAGTGTGAAGGTTTGTTTTTTTTTTAGCTTGGGATGTTTGCTTTTTAAGACCATTGCAAATCCAGATGTAGCTCTGTAAAGGCTGTCTAAATTATGTAAATTATTTTTTTAAACATGAAAGAGACTGACAAGACTATAAAAGGGTGAATTGTAAACTTTCTTCAGAGTCAGAAAAAATTATATGTAGACTAGAAACCTGCTTTGATGATATAGAATTAATAGGGATGGAACAAGATCTTGCAATCAAGTTGTGCACACATGTAGAAAATGATCTAGTGAGATCTGTATTTTTATCTTTGTCTTGCCTGATAACCCAGGCTTCTTTTTAAATTGGTCTGTTACCGTGTCCTCCTTTGGAATTTCATTGGGCGTGATTGACAAATCAATTAGCCAATAGGGGACACGCCTTGTCTCCTGTATGAGCAAAGCAAGAAATATTTTAATGTGAGGTGAGAGAAGTTAGATTTTGCTCTAATCTGATTGCCCGGTCTGTTGTGGAGTTGTTGTAGTCAGTCATGCCTGTACTGGAACATGGTCACCTCTCTCCAATTATCTCTTTATTAAATAATGAGAGACATCCTTCTAGATTTTCCAAGAAAATACATTACATCTAAAATATTGCATTACACATTTTGAGGTGTGATCATCTTGTCTATTTTGTGCCTAGCTTCTGATAATTGTCTTATTTTACTCCTACTAAATAATATCTGTTGTTTTTTTTTTTGTTTGTTTTTTAGTTTGCTCATTTGTGGGTCCATTTGTTTCCTGCTTCATTTAGCGTAGCACTGTATGTACATTAGTAAAACATATTATGTAGTTTTTGGTAATTTTTAATGAGACGTAAAATATCTTGACTGTGAATGTTGCAGGAGATGGACAGGCTTTTACAAATGTAACAAAGGAAAGGTACTAGCTGTGGCTCACTCAGATCTAGTGACAATCTGGACATGTTTCATTTCACTGGAACATTACGGCACAGAGCAATAATCTGTATGACGTGAGTCCCACAGCACAGGTGGAATGAACATGTGTGAGCCCAGTCCCCTGGAGTACATCCTCAGCAAAGAACGTTACAGTTGGGGGTTCAAACTATTGATCTGGTCTGATCTCAGAAGCTAAGCATGTCTGGGCTTGGTAAGCACTTGGATGTGGGACCATTGGAAATAGCTTCGCCTCAGCGGGGCAGCAGCTACTGCTGGTGTCCATCGGTAAGGCAGCTCAGAGTCAGAAATGTCTTTACTGCTGTTGTCGGGGAACAAAAGTCACATACTATCCAATGGTCGCAAGACCATGGAATTTTAATTTTGGTTTTAAATTTGCAACTTTTTTTTAAAGGAAAGATATATTTTTTCTACTCATTAATAAAGATATAAAAAAAAAAAAAAAAATAGGAATTTGCCTCAGTGACAATGAACATATGTGCAGCACTTTGAAAACGGCTTTGTTGATAAAAAGTGCTATAGAAATAATATAGTATACTGTACACAGCTAAAACCGATGAGGACAGTAATAATTTGTTGCTTAAGATGGGGTTTTATAATTTAACTGGGGTGTATATGAAATCACAGCAAGTAACAGGTGAAAGCACTGCTGTAGTGACCATGATATGGTACATTCTCTTGTCCTATTTAGTATACTACATTAGTATGCATTCAAATAATTGTGTCTGAGAATGTTTCAACATTTCGCCCTTTTTCTATTAGTAAATTCTAGTTTGCTTGGTTGTCTATGTTTTTGTTTTGCTATGTCATAGTATTCTTCAGTCATTTTTCAGTCACTGTTGCCCCCTGCTCTCTGCATCTTGTAATCCTCTGCTGCCGCACAATAACCTCCTTTTGGCCTGCTCCGCGTTCATGTATTAGACCAATGATTTATGCATTAGCACAGATACACACAGGCCCCATCATAAATTATGAGGCTGTCTGCAGTCTCAGCCAAAGACATATGAGTGCATGTAAAGACAAATGAACTGCCTTTGACATACTATCCTCTTATTGATCTGTGGCTGTTGGGGTAGATTTCATTGGTCTTTTGGGGGCTGGGGAAATGAATGTAGTGGGCTGCAAACATTACCCCAGTGTTTCTCAATAATGAAGGACTATGTTGCCCCTACCATAGTCTAACATTTGTTCTATAGTCTGAAAACAAGCTATGCAAAGACATTAGGATTAACAATGTGCATATTAGGTGTTGTTGGATCACAAATATCATCTTTAATTTTAGTGACTAGTCCCTCACTGAAACAACACTGTCAGCAATGTCATAAACATGAAACTCAAATTTCCCTTAAACAAGCCTCATCATAGTCTCATCGTAAGCCTATACTAAGTTGTGGTGTGATTACTGATTAATACCAGAGAAATCTGGTTTTGAATTCTCAGACCATTTTCTCATACCGTATTGAACTACAAGATATGTACAGTAGTTCCTCATTTTACATTGTCTTTGCTGTAAATCACAATCTTTGTCTAAAATGACTTAGCAATTGACTCATCCCTTGCCTTGCCTCTTTGTTGTGACATTATAACAAGCAGTAGATTGTCATTTGTGTTTTTTATTATTTTTGAAAGGTAAATATCAAGACTGTAGGTCCTTATTCATTTGGTCAATTAATCGGCAGTTGGCCAGAATTTTTAGTGGTTAACTAGTTTTTATATTTAGATTATAAAGATTTGTATAGAACATTGTTGCGTTGGTGGGTTAAGTGAGTGTTTGTTTGTTTTTTCCAAACCCGTTTTAGTCGATTCAATGGTCGACAGGACATATATTTAGTCCACTACAACTCTAGTGGACATGTAACATTTTACAGCCTTACATGAGTCTTCATTTTTGAAATGTTCTTATCGGAGCACAGGTGTGTGGGTGGAGATAGGTGGTAGTTGAAAACAGGTATTTGTTGTCCAGTCAGTTCTCACAAAATACATGATTACTCAACATGCATAAATTAATCAAATTACAATTTTGAGCAATTTCGACAATTGTCGAAGAAGTACTAACAAGATTAAAAGTTATGAAAGATAATTCAGCTGATGTCCCCTTTAAGCTACTGTACAAAATGTAAAATATAGATTTACATTTGCTACAATATTTTCTAACCCTAAACATTTTTTCTAATACAGCACTGAATTAAACTTCTATTTCTAAACTTACACAGGGGGAGTGTATCAGGAGAGTGTTGCTGTATTCTGACTGTTATTGACCAATTCGATAATAGATTTTTGCAGGAAGCATGTCTGGGCTTTGGGAGGTGTTGCTGTTATATAGAGCTGAGTGCTTATATGAATCAGTCACTCACCCATACACGTGTTACCTCCGGGGCTGGTGTTAGATCGCCAACGGGCGTCAGCATGGCTCCCAAACATGCCCCTGCTCCATCTGTCTAATATTAATACTTTCTTACTAGACTTAAGTATGGAAATGCTTATTATCAACATATATTCATTTTGGTTGCAGTTATGATGAATAAACATATTTTACAAACAATGAAGCAAAACTGGAGATGACCACCCAACCTCAGCCAGCAGCATTCGGCTCCTGATTAGAACTAAATTTCTTTATTATTCAGTTCAGACAGTACTCAGTGGTCCAATTTTTTTCACAATGTGCCACATTTATCATATAATTTTAATGGAAAAGACAAAGTTACCTAATTTACTACGAAAAGTTAGTTACCCCAACTTTGAGTGACTGTGTATTGTCCTGCAACCGATGCTCAAGTGCTGAGAAATGTGAACACGTTAAATGAATAAATAAATAAAACAATCAAATTCCAAGTAATACATGTAGGCTTCAAAATTGTCATTTATGCATCGATGTTCCAACAATAAAACATAAATAATTTAAAGTTATTCAAGATCTAAAAACATGAACAACCCAAAAAATAAAACTTATGTGATGGACAGTCATCAGTTTAGAACAAAACGTAGATTAGGAAACAGTTTAATGAAGGAATTAAAAACCTGAAGCAGAATACTGTAGATGAAAGTGAAATGAATTGTGGAAGAAAATAAGTAAGTGATACTGTCTTATGAGAGCGTGCTATACTGTAATGATGGAGGAGTGAGGTGAAGGGTGAGGGAGTGTTGAATGTGTTTGTTTGCTGTCACATACATGCTTGTGCTACTTTCACATAGTTGTTGGTGGTGAATGTCTGAGTTCATTTTCAAATAAGTCTGTGAAATCATTTGTGTTATGTGAAGCATCCAGGTGTGAAATGATCATAATTTGTAACATCACTTTTTTTTCTTTAAACTTAATTCCATTTTAGTTAACCCTCTAATGCAAATAAATGATTAAGCTGTTTGCCATGTTAATTATTTAAAAATGTTGCAAGCCTTTTATTCTCAAACCTCACTTTTTTTTTTATTTCTTAAAATACAGTAATAATAGAATTTTTATATGAACTTTGTCAAAAACAAAAACTACAATACCTCAGTATCTAAAAGAGTTCAGCATTATTTTTTTTTTTAGCTGTGGTATAAATTGGGGCTTATTTTTATCAAGTGGAAAAATAAGTTCACTGTTAGGGCTTAAAAAAATCATGTCATAAACCATTAACCAGCACTCGGTCCAAAAATGTTTCCAGCTTCTTGATTCACTTATGCTGTCACAAGACCATGATGTTATCAAATATGACTTTGCCACTTATTTTGAGCAATCAAGATATATTTTTGAAGTTTAAATATAACAGAAAGTGTGGTGTTACGTCATAGTTACAGCTTAAATAACGAAGTGTTTGGGTTCAGTTGGCAAAAAGAGTCAGAAGTTAGTGCTTGCTGTTTTATAACAAACCCAATGCAGACAGATGAGCAGTGTGTGGAAGACCACCAGTGCCCTCTATCACAAAGTCAAGGCATTACATGCTCTTGTTTACAGCGAATGCACAACTTCTTAATGATTGAGGCAATAGACTTTTTACATAGAATTTTAATCCTAACTCTAAAATAATAGAGATCACTTTATTCTTCTTATATTTTTTGTATATATCTTACATCAAACTGGTTGTAATGATTGAAGGTACATCTCATTTTCTTTATAACAAGAAGCTCTTTTCTATTTGATCTTGTGCAAGTTTATGTTAATAGTTGAATCTATGCATGCATTTGTTTTACCTGATATCTTGCAGTTGAATTGAGAATACCGACCAGAGCTGTGGGTGTTCAGGAGACTACTGTTGAGGTGAAAGGGCCTAAAGTCAGTTATTAGCGTGTGAAAGTGAGAGAAGATTGTGGTGAAGCCCACTCACACTGAACAAGCTCCTTTTAAACGTGACCTATATGACCACATTTTCCATCTTAAATACAAAGTCAAGACAGTTTAGAGAACATCTGTCTGCTGAACAGTTGTGCTTAGTTTAACATTTAGTAAGACCTGCTTGATTTTGTGATTTCATTGTTTGTCACAAGCTGTAGTTTGTCACAATACATAAAAAATGCAGAAATAGAGTTGAGTTTTCATGAGGAATTCCAGTATTAATCGCTGATGCACAAAGTTCCATTTGAGCAGAGACAGTTTGTAGAAAATGATTAACATTTTTAAACAACTTGACCTGAAAATGAAGATGCTGTCATATTTTATTCACTATACATACATTATGATTTTGTAAATTAGGCAAGCTTTGGCTCATGGTTGCCAGGTAACTGAATTAGATGAACTCGATTTGCTTCTTTGTCACATCCGCTGCAAATGTTTAACCATAAAATACAATTGTTCAATTAAATCACAGTTGTCTTATTAAAGATGTATTTTTATTTTTATTTATTTTAGCAAAAAAAAGTATTCTAGGATTTGAACTTTGTTTGATAATGTGCATTAATTCGTACTACCAAGAATTCTTCGTTAATGAACTAGTTTTATTGCCTAAGCGTTATATGTGTTTTTTTTATAAATGTATTCTCTTTTATCAAGCAGACAGTACAGTAAATATACTCACATTTCCCTCACAGTGCACTCAGGAGGACGGACAGCAGAGGGAGCTGTTCAACCACAACAAAGCAGCAAACTTCAGGAGCACTGCAATGAAAAGTTTTCAAACTTTCACTGAGATGCCAACAATCCCCACGAGAGGGCGCTACAGACTCATCATCATTAAAGTCTAGACAGAAAATGTTCATTGGCCTGCTCAGAGCTTTATGAAAGTGAAAGCAACAGCCATAAGAAGCCTTGGTATTCTACCCAGAGTCGTTTCACCTCAGGTTCTATAGGTTTATTATTCAAAGTTTTTGCTTAGTATATTTTTTTTATTATTTTGTTGATCAGTAACAGCTATGTAGCATACATTCAATCCATATTTAAAATGCAGCATATAATTACTTGTGCCGATGCTGTTTAATCAGTTGCATTCTAATTAAGATTTATTTCAGGTTCAAAACTTGTAGCCTTTTTGCTTTACAAGTAAAACTATAATCTGAGGTAGGCTGATGACTCGATGATGAAACAAGGCTGAAGAAGAATCACAATTTTGATCAACCTCAATTTTCAGTTGTGTTTTTTCTTTTCTAAAACAAAAGTCTTTTTTCAGTATTGATTTCATATTCCTCAACAATACAGACTTTGAATGAGCTCTGCTTCTAACCACCTGCTTTTGCTGATTGAGGAATAACGGCAGAACTCTCAGTTAAAAATCCCCAAACTGTGTATTGGCATATTATATTCACTGTTGGGAGTAACTCATTACAAAAACTATTTACTGTAATACATTCCCCTTATGAGTAACTTAGTAGTGTAGCTCATTATATAAAAATGTTGACAGTAGATTAGATCAAGTTATGTACATATAAATAAAATGCTTTTATATTTTATTGAAAGTGACACTTCAGGACTAAAACACCACTAAAATACTGTCTGTTGGTTTAAAGGTGAATAAAATATAATTATGAAAATGTGTTGTGACATCATATTTCTATTAAACTAATCAGTAATCAAGTGTAAATGTAACAGGATTAGTATTGTACAATGTCTTAACAAAAGTGTGATTAACTCAAAGTAACTCACAGTAGTGCAACTCAGATACATTTCTGAGACTCTGATATTGTAATACAAATGTGTTACATTTTCTCCCTGTAACTAGTAATATATATGTAGGCTATTACAATTTTACAGTAACTTTCCCAACACTGATTATACCTAAATCTTTTTCAGATTGTATTAATAACACAACATTGGAAGAACATGTATGTGGAAAAACAGCTTACAGCTTGTCTATATCTGAAGCCACTGACCATACATATATAACATTTGTGCTCTTCTTACTGCAGTGATGTCATCTAATACAGAGGTGCCATGGTTACAAGAATACACAGCAGCGTCCAGTGTGAAGTGAGGTGAATGAGGATACATGGAGCTGCCGTGTCCTCGTCTGTCCACAAGGGGGTACTGACATTTTAATTCAAGGTCCCGCAAGTCTGTTCTTCATCCCACCTGTAACTGTTGTGAATGCGAGTCTACCAAAGGGTTAAGCAGCCTAGATCGATTCCAACAATTTCCTATGTGACAAAAGTGAAATGTGATCAATTTTACGCACCATTCTCACCGTAAATGTAGCACAGAGTAAACGCGCTCAAATGTGTGAAGGATTAGCCACAAGTTAATTCATTTTAGAGTGCAAATTTCCTACTTTAAGTGCGGGGACCCTGAAGACACATGATCCCGTCGGCGCGAAAGATAGTCTACTGTAGCGCGCACCGCCATAGGTAACCCTCACTGCAGCCTCAGAAATAAGAGGCCCTTTGTAACCTAATCGATTGTCGAGGCGAGACGCAGACTACTGGGTCCACCACTCTCCGCCGTGATCCGTTTCTCTGCGTGTCACACCAACTTCCCAGAATAGCAACTCGGGTCTGCCTTGTCTGCCTCTGCTGCTGCTGCTGCTGCTGTTGTCTGTGTGTGCACTGCGCTCTTGAGGAGATGGAGGAGGAAGTCTGTGGTGGATTGAACAACTGTTGCTTGAGCCGAAGCTGCCTCTTAGGAACTGCCTTCGAGCCCCCCACCGGCTGGCGCATGTCGGGCTATGAAGTCAAGCTGATGTGCCCAATGTGGATGAGTGTGCCAGTTCGCGGGATCATATAAACTCCAGTGTATTGCAAAAGGTAATGTGGAAAAACAAGACATGTGCTTGTGGCGATAACTAAAGAAGCGTGCCGATGTTGGCTGTAGACTGGTGCTTAGAGAGATCCAGACGCTTTGCCGTGAAGAGGCGCATGTCTGCAGCAGAGAGCAGACAAGGAGCGTCTGTCTGGTGAATGGAAAGGCACACGGGCTCGCTCTTGTGATCGGATAACCTGTTGAATTGAAGCTGTCAGTCAGTCAGCGCCAGGGACAAGCTCTGGAGCGCTACAGTTATACCAGCAAACTACGCTGCTTTTAGTGCCTTTTAACTTCATTTATATATGCACACTCACATATTACAATTCTATTGAAATCCTTGTTTTTAGTTCCAAATAAGTGCCCAGGCTCTTACGTTCAAGTTTTCCCTTTAGTCGCTATTATAGCGTAAATTATTGATTAGACAGTTTAGGGTAGGATGCATGTCATCTTGGCATCTATTCACGCTATGTTTAAGTGCAAGATATAGGCTAGCCTAGCTACCCACACGGATTTTCCAGTCGTAAGAGTAGCTTTGAAAAATAGCTTGGCTGCTCCCTGCCACTTTGGCTAATTCCTTAGGAACCGGTGGATCCAGTTTGATTGATCCCTCTCCTTCTCTTCCTCACTAACTTGTTGAGTCTAAGACCGTCTCAGTAGCTCACACATCTGCCCATAGCGTTAGGAGTCTGCCCCTCTTCAGAGCTTTAAACTTGTTAAAAGTGTGAGTGAAGAAGTTTACGGGACGGTGCAGTGACACCTTCAGAAGGGGCACATCGTGACGGGACGCGCGCTCAAGACGCGCCGGCGAAACACCTGTAGGATTTGAGAGACGCACTGTAATGCCTCTCTCAAATTTTTTTTAATTTTTATTTATTTTTTAGATGAATATTATTTTATTGTCAGACAAGGAGAAAGAAAACATGATCACACCAGGAATGATTTCTTTTCACTTTTAGGGGAGGAGGAAACTTGGTTCTGTCCTTCGTCCCGGGCTGACATCCCCTAAAGTCACACTCTGCTGGGATACACTTGAAGGTAAAACACTCTTTCCTCAGATTTATTCTATTGAGTTAATTGAATTGTAAACTTAAGTCTTTACTAATTAATATGTATTCACATTATCACATTGATGATAAAAATTCAAACGTATTTATTGTGTAACATTGTATGGTTATTATTGATTTAGCTAAGCCTTTCCCTATTTAATCCCAAAGTATCTATTAATGGGCTTTTTTGACAGTTTACCCCTTATGCGTTCATATAGTAACTACAAACCATTAATGAAAATGTGTTTGTTTTTAAAGTGATAACTAATGGGTTGAAGATATATATATTTTTACAGATAATCGTGACCGTATATTTAAAGAAATCTGTAGGCCTTTGTTTAAGATAAACAGAAAATTCCAAAAACGTTTTGTTCTGTTCAGGCATGCACATACAGAAAACTGACAATACATTTCTCTCTTTCCTTTAAGTTTAATTAAATATTTTTTATCCTGTTTACAGAAGAATGACAGCCTGTTCACATGAACATGGTTTTCAGGGATTTAAATCTGATAATTCCTAATAAAATGTTCCCATATTTTGTCACAGACCTTGTAGAAACTAAAACACGTTTTAGCCCTCTAGCTACACGTTAAAAATAAATAAATCGATGAATGAATGCACAATAATTTGTCGTGTTCAATGTGTGCAGAACTCCCAAAGTGAAATGGAGACTCCTGGCTACCACTCGAGTAAGTACTTGTGCAGTACCTGGAAGCTGTAAAACTTAATTGAAATATGCATGCATATTTCTGTGACATTTTTCACTTGTTATGTGTTATTTTTGTGCTGCACAGCTGCTCATGGTAAGCTTTATTACAGTTTAAACAAGTTTGTATAATTTTAATAAAAATAATTTCTGCATGATTATTGCTATAAAAGTTAAAGTGTAAACATTTAGAGGGATTTTCCCTCACTGCAGCCTTTTCCTGTGCAGCCCTTAAAGCTTGAGAGAATCATGCATTATCGACATCCTGTCTGTCTGTGCAGCACAAACTGGATATATGCGTTGTGGTGCTCCATTGCCCTTTGTTGGTTTCCTTTGGGCTTGTGTCTGTGTGATCCTGCCTGCCCCCTTCTGCGCTGCATTCTGCATTTGTGTGCATATCTTTAGCAGGTAGCTCGACCTTCCACACGACAGGGACTTTTGGGTCTTGATTTGGATTTGGGTCAGGGGTAGTCCTTGGTGGTTTTATATTGCTTTATTTATAAATCTTCGAAACAAAATGTCAACGTGAATCTATATTTTTATTATGTTAAACAAAGAAAAGCAGTGGATGAATTTTTTATTTATTTATTTTTTTTGCGTCTGCTACAATGACCTGGTAACACTGGTATCTCAAGGCTCCATCCTTTGATTATAAAATAAAAAATACATTTCAACAAAACTTAAGTAAAAGATCCCTAAAGCGCAAATAGATACATATTAAAAAAATATTTGTATATATATATATATTTTTTTTTTCTAAAACTTTGATTAGAGTTTGATTAGGTTGTACTTTCAGATACTTACTTATAAAGATAAAATGGTTTTATTAATTTTAAGCATTTTTGTTTTTGTTTTTTCCTTTATTTTTTAAAATTCAGTGGCAGTATCCATTCCTTTGCAGAGGTTGTTCTACGTTACATTGTTTAAAAAAAAGAAGAAGAAGAAAAAAAGAAAAATTAATAAAACTCAAGATTAGGAAGATCCAATGGCATAAATAATTTGAAAGTAAAGTGAGAAGAAAGGCACACAAACAGCCTGACCTGACATGCAGCAGGACTCTTCATACAGCCTTGTAGCTCTGATAGCTCCTCTGCCACGCATTAAGGACACGTTTGTTTTCTGGAGTCATATGATAATAAAGAAATGTGTGACCATTACGCTCCATATGCTTTGTCACTGTTTCTGCTGCCCTCGTTGCTTCAGGGAACTTGGGGTATCATTCTGAGCTATACTTTCGCATCCTCTGACCCTACGGGTGGGAGAGGGAGGAAACATATTGTATTAATTTGTGATTCTAAAATAAGTCACCAAATACCTTTGCATCATTTCCATTCTATGTAGGCCTATTGTTGCTGGTTTCCATTTGTCAGCACAGTGGACCATATTATCCCAATATAGTGCATTACTCAACTATACCATACCCCGCTATTCGAATGCCTAATATCTCGATTGTAACGCTCATACAGAGTTGACTCAGCCAAAACAAGTCACCAACGCAGCCCTGACTTCATTCTGTGAAAGTGTAAATGACTGTGGTTATGAATTTGTGGGCATTTTCCAAACATTAAAGCTTTGAGGTCTGGAATGGAAAACATGTTTGATGACAACGGATACTGTACATCATTGTGCGATAAAATAATTTCTCTCTAGGCACAAAGCACAAAGGATGGTTGACCCGTGTGTTTATCTGTCTGTGTGTATATATTAAAAAAAAAATTAATATATATATATATATATATATATATATATATATATTTTTTTTTTTTTTTTTAATATATATATATTATATATATATATATACTGTATATATTTATATGTATTAATGGAAATTGTGCTTTCCACTGTAAAATGTAGCTGGAGACAATTGATGTATTTGTTTATTGTAATTTAAAATAATTGCATCTATAACAGCCATAAAGGGTGACTCTGTAATGTAAGCTCGTGAACCCGTGTGTCCATGCTTTCTGTGGCTGGATGTCTAAAGCCACTGCTGCGGTGGCTACAGTAATGGAAAATCCTTCATGACAAATCTGGGCCAGTCCTGTCTCCAGGACAGCGCTGCCAGGGGAGAGACGCTTGGTCACCTGAGATTTCCTCCAACCCCGACCTGTGCAACCTGAGCTCCGTCCCAGGATTGTGTCAGGGACAACGTTTCCCAGCATGCCCCACTCTGCCAGGCCACCAGTACAATGGAACAATGCAAAGAAAGCTTGTCCAGCTAATGCAGACTGTCAAAGCAGTATGTGATCTGACATGGTTAGTCTTTTATGGAGAGCAGTGAGGATTATGCATACCATTTAAGCTAAATGTTGGTTGTTTAAAGAGGCAAAATAGTTTTAGTCAAGTAAAATGTATATATACCTTGCAAAGGGCCAGACAGCCCAAACATATTAAAACACAGAAAGTAACACAATTAGCCTTAATGTTAAGGTAACCTTTTTAGTTGTAAAGTAGTAAACTTTATGTTTTCCACTAAAAAGTATATGATAAATTCAGCACTTGTGAAAAAATGAGAACACTTTGTACTGTTTGAATTGAATAATTCAAAAGGTTAGTTATCATCAGAAGCAGAATGCTGGGCTCTGATTGGCTGTGCTTAGATGGTCCTCTCCAGTTTCACTTTGTTGTTTGTAAAAAAAGTTTATAAACCATAATTGCAACCAAAGTGAATATACAGTATGTTGATGTTAACCATTGTTGAAGGATTTATGAGAGGAAGTTGTCAATCGTTTTTGCAGTGTAAAAATCAACTACCCCACCTTTAAAGCTTTTGAAATCATTGACATTGAAGTAAAACCTACAAAAACCCTAAGTGGTCTGTATTAGCAAACATAGTTTCTGTTTTTGTGGGGCGTTTGTGTGCAGCTAAAAGACGTGTCCATGTGTGTCCTGAGGGAGGGACGTGACACCTGGGTCAGGGGGGGTGTCTGTATTGTTGAACTGACCCCAATGGGGCTGTCGTGTAAGAGGATCAGGGATGGGTCTGCTCTCCCTCTGAGTGGACACTGGCTATCCATGGCCTTCTCTGTGCACACTGCTGAAGGTGCTGCAATCTGATACACATTCACTGGACATAAGAATCCTATAGGCAGCTCAGACTGGTGACCACACAAATCCCTGACATGGTAAAATGTACTCTGCTTAGAGAAGTGTAAAACCAAATTTGCAATATTAGTAATTATATATAGATATTTAAAAAAACATGCGTGTCTACTCAAGCAACCTATTCTAGAGTTTACTGAAGGGATTACTTTCATTCATTAAGGAAAACAAAAGATTCATTCTACTACCATATGGTTTGAATTTTAATCTATAAAACTATACCAAGAGCACAGTTTGATAAAAATGAAATGTCTGTTTTTTCCTCAGGTAATGGCCAGTGTTCGCCTGGTAAAGAGAACTCCCGGATGCTGCTGGATAAGTCCAACGGGCAGACAGCTCCCCACGGTCCTAAATCGCCCTGTGGTAAGTGCTCAGTAAATATTATCTACACAGCTCTACAAAGCCAAAACACACATCAGGCTGTAATGATGCTCACTCCATGCAGCGCACAAGGTTTTTGATCCTGCTGGTCCATTTTGGGCAAAAATATGTCTGCCTTTAAGACTGCATTCATGACAGAAGCTTATTAACCTAAATAGCAATGTAATATTAAGAGAAGATGTATATTATGCGGAAACAACAAACAGGCTAGTGGTCAGGCTCGAGGTTTGGATTGTATGAGACAAGTTAGATACTGAGAAAAGATGAACTTCTCCACCACTGAACCACAAAGAACAGCATGACTTTAGAATGCGAACATAGTGAGCTGTGCCACCTCCATCATTAAGCTGTTTTATTCTACACAGTTTGACTATCCATTTTAACTGAGCTGCAGATCATGTCTTGTTTTCTCTTTAAAATTATTCCTTTTCTGTCAGTCCCCTTGCTGTAGACAGGGTTTTTTAAACACTCAAACTGTCTGAGAGTGAATGCCATTATCCGAGCTGCCCATTCAAAGTGTACTGTATCCTTATTTGATCACGGTGTGCTTACCACTGGGCCACATGACGACAGACAGATGTAAAGATGTAAGGAGCTGAAGGACGTTCGGGTCTGCTCC
The DNA here is from genome assembly GCA_038363315.1 of Mugilogobius chulae. Lineage (NCBI taxonomy): Eukaryota > Metazoa > Chordata > Actinopteri > Gobiiformes > Gobiidae > Mugilogobius > Mugilogobius chulae. The sequence continues at coordinate 43,845,306 of CM076396.1, read as the reverse complement.
GTGTTGCCAGGATACAGCTGTGAAAGACAAGGCTTGTGTCGGGATAAGTGTTTCCACAGCACACAAGCTGCCCACAAGAAACACTGGTTTAGACTTAAGATGGTGGTGCCAATGTCTAACACCAAATTCAGAAGAGCACAGACCTCTGCAAAGGCGCTAGCTTGTTTTATGCAACGTTTACTGTCCCTGGAGACTACCTCAAACAGGAAAACTTCTCTTTCACAATCACATAGTTCTGACTATTATGAACTTCCTCTTGTAAATCAGAGGTGGTGTAGCCAACAAGCGCACTTGTCATGGGCCTAGCAAGCTAAAGAACCCCCAGCTCCAAAAGATTTCAAGAAGTCTAAGTGCATTTTTTTCTTTTTATCCATGAAAATTACATTTCATAATGTTGGACACAACAAGTCATGCTCTTCCATAGAAAAAGTTTCGCACTGTGATGTACTTTGCAAAACAAAGTTCTAGTCTTAGTTAGAAGGACATAAATTCAGAAAATGTTTTACTCCATTGGCAAATATTTTGGCTTGAAACCAGAGCAAATGTATACGATCTAGGCAGAAACATCTTGAAACAAGTCTTTTAATGAAGGCCCATCAAAGAAAATATTTTAAGGCTTTTTGTCTAATCAATAAATACAGTTTTTGCAGTGTACGTTTAAAATGTCCCACAGTACAAAATTGTAAGAGTTAATTAGATTAATTAAAGCTAAGTGAAGTACTCACCACTCTTACCTCCAGTCCAGTGAATACACCAACATTCCACACACTCACCTGTAAGTTACTAGACAGTTTTTTAGTGTTGTGTGTCACTGCTGAAACTGTGACATATGTTGTTTTTTTTTTAACTAAATTGTCTAATTCACAAAAAGGAGGAGGCCACACTCCTACTTTTATACTTAGACTGGGTTTTTAACCACATTAAGATCAAAAGTAAGAAGTAGATCTTATTACAGATCTTATTACAGAAATAGATACATTTTCTAAAGCCTGGAGTTATTAATCTATTTTGCCATACATTGAAGTTTAAACTTTTTTGTTTAAGTGAATCAATTGGTTTTAAGCTGGATGGGTTTGACTTTCTGTTTCAACTGTCTGTGCTCACTTTTGGGCTCCATAGAACTGCAATAATTGAGTTCGGAGCTGTAGTTGGATGAGGACCTGGAGGAGACTTGTTTGACACAGAGGAAGTCACTGTCAGACGCACACTGTCATTATTGTCCCTGCAAATCCCAGAACTGGACAGTCAGGATCAGTCAGTTACACAGCGACGCACTCACTGCTCTTTGTTTGTTCAGCGCCAGATTTACACAAACATAACCCCGCTGAAGAGATTTTGTAGTTTTAAATATTAATTTTAAAATGCCTCTTATTGTGTTCTTTCCAAAAGTCAAAAAATTTAAATCCGCTGCATGATACATTTTTTTCTGTTCAAGTATGCACTCACAAAGTGTCTAAATTTTGGCCCAAATTGCATATGACAGGTTAGACCACATTTTTCAGTAAAACACAGTGAACATGATTTTATTCAGGATTGCACTAAGCATTTCTATTTTTTTGCCTAGTTTGGCTTTTGTGATAAGGTTTATAATTGTCTTTTGTCCATCAAAAATCTAAAACTGTTCTTTAGCACCAAACAGTAAATGAGAGCAATAGTGACTATTTGACAAATGATAATAATGGTGACACTTTTATTTTGTTAGCTGATTGATTAAACTCCCAGGAAACAGTGTCAGTTCTGTGTAATTGTTTTTGCATTTTGTTTTCTGATCACACATGTGGAGAGATTCTTCTTTAGAACTTAAATTACTTCTTGTAATTTTCATCTTTTATTTGCCAATTTCTTCATAAATTACATGTAACTTCTATAAAACTGTGATAAATATTTGTCACAAGGACTATCACACTGAAGTAAATCAAATGAGAAAAATGCAATCATCTGACATATGGCTTTAAAGGTGCACTGTGAAAACTCTAGTACACAATCAGTAGAAATAAAAAGTTAAAACCATACTTACTGAACAGAGCTTTTCAACTTTTATTTTCCCAAAGGCCAGAGTAATTTGGGAGGCAGTGACCTCTGGGCCAAAGGTGCATGGCAGGCTACCGTTTTCATTTGGGGTCGCATACAATTCTCCTAACATTTGATTTGTTTTAACATTGTAAAGCAACTACTATTAGATTTTTGTTAAACAAACAGAAAAATAAATTAATACAGTAAATGAAACATTTGGAGGCTGACATAGAGCTAGAACAAGAATAGATCCTAAGACTGACTGATTTAACTGGTTAAAGAGCCTGATTTGGCCCCCAGGCCTTATGTTTAATAGGCCATTGCTTTATAACATTATTAATAGTGATAATTGTGTTTTATGCCCGTGCAGCCCTTCTCCAGGCCAAACACCAGTCCATGTAGCCATGTAATACATGTCACTAATGAATCACATTCGGTCAATTTTCGTTCATGTAGTGCATCAAAAACATCTAAATGACACAAACTTGATTGTATTCATGTTTTGTTTTGTTTTTTATCAAAAAGTGCACAGTGCACCTTTAATTCATGATAGCATGATGATGATCCTAAGTAAGAAGTGAGCTATTGAGAATAGGAATAAGCACTTTTCAGGACAAGATGCTTCTCAAAACATCAATAAAAGTAGTAATAAGAAACATGAGGAGAGTTTAGGCGTAGTCTAATAGATTGTATTTTCTGCTGTGTTTTTTTACAACTGGAAAGTGAAAAGATAAACTTGACCAAAAATGACAAAACTGCAAACTTTAAAATGTATGTAAGAATTTATGTATGTATGTATTATTATGTATGTATGTATTATGTATGTATGTCTGTATTATTATTATATTATTATTATTATTATTTATTATTATTATTATTATTATTGGTTAGTTTTATTTCTTTATATAAAAAAAATCTTTTGCGTGATCTTAACTATAATTATTGTTACATTTTAGTAAAATGAATCACCTAACCTTTAAATCTGTAGGTGTACTTTAAAAACTGAAACTAGAGTTGGGCAATTAATCGAAAAATCAAGAAATCCAATCATATCAAATTGTCAATTTGGTGAATTTTGAATAAAAAGATTGACAGAAGTCAAACTTTGAGTATTGATTTAGATTATTCTTTCACTTAAAAAGACCATTATAAAAGTCTGTTTCTTAGGTTTATGAAAGTATTACTAAAGGAAATGAAGATTTATTAATACAAAGAAAGATGGCCAAGCTCAAACTGAAACCATGAAGTTTTCAGAATATTGTGATTTATAAATTTAATTCAAGTTGACTTGTGTCTGTGCTGATATGATCTTTTTGATGAAGTGAATATTTGAATATCTTGTGGTATTGTCTCATTATTTGTCAGTGTTTGTTCATTGTCACCTTTTCTTTGTAGTTGTTTCCCAGAGTGATTGTGGACACTGCGCAAGATCATAAAATCTTTTTCTGATGTTCATTTAAAAAGGCCTAAACATGACCAGTTAACTGCAGTCCAGATTGTCCTAATCATCAGAGTTTTTTTTTTTTTTTTTCGTGGGTTGTATAGTTTGCTGAAGCAAGACAATTTCTTTCTCAAATGAAAGGTCTTTTGAATACGTTAATACAATGATTTTTGCACAAATCTGTCCGTATGTTTTTGTCAAATAGATTCACGTATTCTTAATTCGTCATTACTAATTCCTTAATAAGTTTTGTTAAGAGTCGATACCTAGATGCTGCAGGTAGTAAATAGTTTTCCCTCCCACACATACGCCCCCGAACACGCTCACACAATCACACACACACACTTATAAACGCTTGATTATAAAGCCTTTAGCGCTGCCATCCAACCAGTCTTCCATGCAGCTTCAGGGCCGAGACACTCCCTTTCTCCCCAAGGACAGTCAGGAACCAGACCAGCCAGTTTCAAAGTCTCCTTGCACTTCTCTCGCACAACGTCTATTTTTTCTCCAGAAAAGTCGGAAATAATGGTGCTGTCGACCTGTTGAGTTGCTAAGTTACTGGCATGCCCACTCTTCAGGCTCTTTTAATGATGACAATTGGGTTATTAATGTATAGGTCAGTCGGGATCATTTTGGGCGACCTGTAGTTCATTAGACGTGCTTGCAGGTTTTCTTGGCAAACCTGTGTTTGGCAAATGTCTTTACCCCCAGAATATGAGAAAAAAATATTTTATTTTTTATACAAATATGCTGATATGTTTAACTACAGTAGATGCACTGACAAGTTTTATTTTAAATAACTTGTTAGTAGCTGTGGTAAGTTTCAGAGCACCTAACCTTCTATTCAGAGAATTATCTTTTGTTGTAGCGAGCTGAAATATTTGAAGTGCTTTGCTTTTCTATTCCCCTGTCCATATTGTATCAACAGATTGATGGACTCCTTAATTGTGTAACACTTGTCTGTAAACCTTGCCCTAAAAGTGCTTATGAGTTCATATCCATAGAATTCTTTTCACAGCCGATAAAATGAAGAAATTAATTAAAACAGGTTCAATTAATAATTGTGTGTATTTGACATGATTTACGTGATGAACAGGTCACATGGTTCATCAGAGAGTGAGAGAATAGGCTCAGAAAATACCTTGTTAACATGCAGAATGTCAATTGCAGTAACCTTCAAATAGTCACATTGTCTTTCTTTGGAAGTCTGTTTTTTGGTATTTTTAAAACAAGTTTTATGTACTTGACAAAAGTTTAATTTGTATTAAAGTCTGGGTTTAAGTGTCTAAACTTAGGTAGATCATCTACAAAAGGTCTCTGATTAAAAAAAAAAAAAGTATTATTTTTAGCCTTAGTTTTAATTGAATACATTAGTCCATAAAACTACTGGGTAATAATAAAGAAATGCTTATGAACTTTTGTGGTTTCATTTTAGAAACAACTGTATTTTGCCCATAGCTAAAGGGTTTCATTAAGACATGGAAGATATTCTTGGTCGACTAAACTCTTGTATTTAATTAATCCATTAAAATACAGCAAAGTTAATGGCAACATCTCTCAAAACTAACAATGTATTTCTAAAAAAGACAGCATGTGACCCAAACTGCACTGAAAGATGCAAAAATAAAGAAAACAAAGTTCTCTTATTTCTTGATTTAGCTGTTTATTTTTTTTTTTTTTTTTTTTTTTTTAGCTGTTTATTGGGTTAAGTGGTGCAGTATTTTCAAAGTAAATCACAAGGAATTAGTGATATATAATAAAATAATCATAAAAGCAATTTAAACAATTTTCTGGGATCCACTAGCAGATGGCCCGCGGCCCAGTTTTAGGCCCGAACCGACAGTTACTTGTTTAGAAATTGACAGCTCAAACTAATAATTCACTCCCAAATCTAAAACTAGCTCCGTCTAGGTCTTCTCTTTTCTGCAGTGATCCATAGAAATCATTTAAATCCCAATAAGGTAATACCTTGACTAAAACAGCCCAGGCCAATTAAAGCAAAGCCCAATGATGTCCCCGTTCATTCAAATCCTTCTGCACATGGTTAACATCCTAATATGCATTCATTTTTGACTGAGACTACAGCTTATTAACATCTTTTACACCTTGCAAAAAAAAAGAAAAACGGTGGTGGACTACCAACACACAACCAGAGCGCTGCTTTTGACTATCTTATAAAATACTTTGTGACAAAAGCAAACATTTGTTCTTTGTCAAACAAAGTGCTGCATTTAAGATACTTTGGTGGACAAGAAAAAATGTTTATTTTACAAGAATGTCAAGTATCCCAGCTTTACTAGACTAGATGCATAGACCTAGTTTTCATAGTGTGTTTATTTTACAGAACTAACAATAAAGCAGGAGGATGAGGCCATGGAGGAGGTGGACAGCGGCAGTCCTGATCTAGAGGAGCTCAGTCAAACTGGAGAGGAGGGCATCCATCTGGAAGAGTCCAACAGCCCCAGTGCCCTGCAGGACGCACTCACCGGGCCCAGTGTCCCCTCAGAGGCAGGCATCCGACAACCCAATGGTAACATCACATTTACATTGTTTCATTACCTTTAGGTCGAAACTGCCTCATGACGAGATGGATAAAGGAGGTTAACTCTCCACTTAACTGGTTGTGCCCTGTGACTTTAGAGTGAGTCAGAGCTCACTTGGTTTTCCTCGACAGTGGGTGTGGAGCGATCTTGATTGTTCGATGCAAAGACAAAGGCTTAGGCCTGGAATTATTATCAGGGAAAAATATCCTCGGAATCCCCCACAACCTGTTCTAACTGCCAACGCCACAGGTTAGGATCAGATTTCTGTTTTCCAACTGGCTCCAGATCAAAAGACCAGGGCACATACAACACAACACCATGTGCAGGTAGGTACAGGTCAATGGACATGAGGAAATGTGGCCATTTTTATGTTTATGATCTCAAACAAGCACACAGTATTTATTTAGTCTACATTTTGTTGGTAGAATTTGACAATTCGTAATGTGGAAGTGTGTGTATGAAGTAAGTCAAATGTGATATTGAAAACTGAACATAGATAGTGAGAGTGTGTCATAGAGCAGCTGTATGTATTATTGAGAAAAGAGAATGTGTTGTATTCTATTAGAATCCAAGAAAAATGTGGGCAGTCAAGTCTAGGTCAGTTACCTTTATGCTCTTGTTAAGATGAACTTTGCTAGCATGACTAAGTTCTTTTGTTTACTTTGTGCATAAAATTACACAATTTTTAATAACAGAGGTGTGTTGTACATCCACTTAGCTTCATTTACTTGAATAACTTTTAGAAGAATTTGTGATTTTTCTGAGGAGTTTTTATAGCACAAACTTCCACTTGAGTGACTTGTCGGTAAGAGTAAGTTTGGTTCCCTTGTAATTATTTAAATCTTACTTGTTTTATGCAAAAATGTTTAATAATTTTTTCTTCTGTGTGCGTGGTGTGACACACACACATTTTTGAAATTTTGAGTCTATTCTTTGAGAAAACTAAATTTTGTGCATTTTTAATATTTTGTTTTCAAATTAGATCAACTTAAAATCAACATTTAGATGTGGCTTTCAGACAGTATTCAAAAGTTACTGTTCCTCCAATTTCTTTAAACAAAAATGGAACACATAAGAACACAATGACTCAAATAGTAAAATAGTGTTAAAGGTTTCATAAACTTTACAGAAAAATATTAATGCCTCAGTTAAGTTTAAAGTACATGAATAAAGATGATTTTTAGCAGTTCATATTTTTTTCTTATTAGTTTAAATACATGTATTTTTTAGCATTAGTTTTAGTGCCTAGTTTTACTCTATGGGTTACAATATGGTTGTATTTACTCTTTACATATATGTTAAATTGTTCATAGTAAAAACAATAACCCTGGTTATATTTTCAGATAAAAAATGCGATCATAACATGTATTTTAATACAAACTGTACCACTTTGAGACATTTTATCAGAGAAATTGAAGGATTTTTTAAATTACCTATTTTTGACCAACAGAGTTAAAATTATTAAAATATGTGACAAAGTTATGAAAAGTATAGTAATTTAACTTCAAATGCAGTAACATATGAAACATCTCCTTTTGAATGTGGTTTTGTAAGCATACACAGATTTTGTTTTGTAATGTACTAATGTCACAGTCCCTGCTTTGTTAGTGCGGTGCAGATCCACATTGACTTCCTGTGTCTCTCTAGGCGACAGGCCCTTCCAGTGCAGCCAGTGTGGGGTGTCGTTCACTCAAAAGGGAAACCTCCTGAGACACATCAAACTGCACACCGGAGAGAAACCCTTCAAATGCCCTTTTTGCAGCTACGCATGCAGACGGCGCGACGCACTCACGGGCCACCTGCGCACACATGCTGGTGAGTCTGCCTGCTATGTCTTTCTATAAACTCAGAGTTGGCCCAGATTCAGGCTGCTTGTTTCTTATTTATTAATATCTCAATAGTTTTAACATCAAGCTTATGTTGACAATCTACACTTAAAGGTGCACTGTGTAACTTAAGTAGAGAGTTTACCATTTTGTGTTAAATGTGTATATATGTATTATTTTTGCAGAATGAGTTCAACTGTTCTCACTACAATTTCATTATTTGCAATTATTTTTATTAACAAAAAAAAAAAACTCAACCTAATCTGACCTTAATAAATAGTGCCTAACCCTAACCCTGATGTGCCACCTGCTCCATGAAGATAGATGAGTTTAAAGCCATAATGTGAAACAACTGAAGCAAAACAAAAACAAGGCCTAAAGCCATAGGCCGACCTTCTATTGCAAAAGTTACACGGTGCACCTTTAACCAATAGTTTGTCTGGAATAGGTTTTGAGCACTTCCGTAAAATTATTTTGAGCGCTGCGAATCAAAAACATATATACTGGCACATACATTCTGTGAGATATAGAACCATTTACTGCTTGGTCAATAAGCAATCTGGTCTTGTTCAATAATAGTTCACTTCTTTGTGTTAAATGCCAAGGACGTTATGAGCGGGGCATGTTGTGTATTTAGACACATGTAAATCTTGTCTGTCTCTTTTAACTGTCACCCAATTCTTTATCATCAGGATGTGCTCTCCACTCTTTTCAAATCAAGGTCAAAGCAGAGCCATCTCTCTCTCTTTTTACGAGGTTATTCATATCATTCACTTATTAGTGAGTAGTACAGCTCCTCTGTGCTTTTCATATAGACTGATTTTCAGTATTTTGTGGAGTCTCTGTATGAATGTTAATTTAAACTACTAACCACATTATTGAATAGGGAATATATATATATAATATCAAAGGTCAGTTTGCTGTAATGGATTCCCCTTAGTACTATTACAGAAATGTTGTCTCAAAATGACCTGAAGTGGCAAAAGGTTCCTTGCTTGAGTTTGTGTTTACCAAGGAGAAAATGCCCATAATAACTAATAAAATTATCATAATAATAAACATCGAGTCATATACAAATTTTTAAAAAAGTACTGATTTCTTAAATTTTGTTAACAAAACTAACACCGAAAAATAATTAAATTAAAACACACTAACTAAAGATGCTGATGAATACAAATGCATAAATTGTCCCGGACACATGGGTTTTAGAATTCAGTTTCTCGTTCTTTTAAAAGCATTGGGCATGCGCTAAACAAAGACCCTTTACTGTTGTATAGATCAGAAGTAGTGCTTGAGTTCATGTGTGGGCGACTCTATACCATCTCTACTCTCTACAGACGCACTGTGCAGGCTGTAGTGACAAAAGACCAACACTTGACTTAATGCTCTCCCATATGTTTAAAACACACATTGTACCACGTGTATTTTTACCTTGTCACTAGTCAAAGTTCAGTGACCGAGCTGAAAATGGAATCATACTGAAACCATTACTGTGTTGTGGATTACAGACTATAATTATGAGCCTAGTTTCAAATTTAGCCAAATACAGTGTCATTCAAAGACCACAGTGTAGTACCAGGCAGTTAGTCAGAAAACACACACACTCATCATTCACTAAAACTCAGGAGCTTCAATCCATTTCAGTTATGACTTTTAAAAGAGTTCCTTATCAAGATGTCATTTCATTACAGAATGTCGTGGTGGATGATGAATATTCTTCTTTACTGCTCTATGGAGATCTTATTCTTGTTTACATCAGCATAGTTTTGAGCTGTAGACTATGTGTGATAACTGTGTCCTTATGTGCACTCTGTTCTCAAAGTGAAAATAGCAGCGTGGACTTCACAAATAATATCTACCGCAGTGTAGAAGTGATGAGTGCATGTCTGGATCACATCAGTTAGCTTTAGTCCACTTAACGGTTCTCTAAATGAGTCACCAGGCTGTTCACATGGGGCAAGCCTATTTTACTCAATTTAACTAATGTGGTTGTGATCATTCATAGTACAAAGGCTCTCAGGCTGCATGTTGGGATCATGTTGGTTTGCTGGCTTGCTTTAACAGCATGTCTATATTGACTGTCAAAAGCTCCTTATTTAGTTTGATAGGAGTACATTATAGTTATATTTCAGTTTAAGTTTCTTTAGTGCCTAGTTAGGTACATATTTTGATTCTTTTAGGTTAATCTTAATCAGGGCTATTCAATATGCGGCCCAGGGGTGAGATCAGGCCCCGAAACCAGTTAAATCCGGCCTCAAATCACCTTAAAAACATTACAAAAGATGATTTTTGTGTATTTTTGGTATAATTCAAAGTTTGAACTTGGTTAGATCTGGTTTGATTGTGTTTAATGTAGTCTATCTGTTCTTGTCGTCATTTTGTTCATTTTCTGCCTTTGAATGGCAATATGTAATGTTGGCATAGACTTTTGCATTTTGTTTTTCCACACAAACCTAATAAAGCAGTAGCTATGTTTGCAATATTAAGACAGATTTCATGTATGGAAAATTTTGTGTGACCCCAAATTGTGTTAAAGAGGGTGTTGCGTCATGCACCTCTAACCCAAAGGCCACAGCCCGTGTAAAAAACCTGGCCCTCGGGAAAATAAGTTGAATAGCGCTGACCTACATTATTATTTTTAAAACTACAGTACAAGTTCCACTGTCAGTCTGCAGATGGATCTGGTGTTCCCTGAGACCCTCAGCAGGTTGTGTTTTTTATTGAATTTAAACGCATTTTAGCATGATTGTCCTCTTTCATTGTTCCTTATTTAGAAGCATCTATAACTTAGTCATAGTTTAGACAATATTTAGCTTTTATAAATTCCTCGATCTCTAGAACTGGTGCTCACAAAGACAAATTTGTTTTAGTTGTAAAGTTATTAGGGCCGTAACAATAATGGTTAGTAATAGACTATGATGAAAATATTGTTATTGTTTTTTTAATAACCTATTTGTTTACTGGACTTTACATACTCTTAAATACAACTAAAATGCCATAACAAAGACAGTTGCATGATTGAAACTAAGCATCAAAATACAACTATTACTGTTTTTGTGTTTGTATTTTTTATCAGTAATGCTCACAGTTTTGGTCAGTTTTCCACTTTATTTGGTAAAAATCTTTTATCTGAATACACAATAGACATAGTGGCTCGACTAGTCATATTTTTTTAAATCTTAATTTCTCACTAGTCAACTACTAAAATAATTTAGCCTTTTCTTCTCATTGTGAGAAAATGTAAAAGACGAAAAATGAAATGTGTTTCTTACACTGCTTCTTAGGATATCATTTGTTTTCTAGCATTTTTGAGTCTTTTCTTTGAAAAAACAGGATTTTTAATTTTCGTCTTGAAGTAGATTAACTTCAACATTTAAAAATAATAGTAACATTTGGAAGTTGCTCTCTTGCTTGAGACTTATTTTTCTTTTACACTAATGTCTTTTTACTTTCAGCAATATTATTTTTAAGTAATTTACTCCTATTTGGTCTTCTACCAATTTGGAGACTAGGAACTCCATTTTAAAACTATTTAAACTTGATCTATGTGTGTTTATTTCTCTTCCTTTCATGTGTAGGGGCAGAAAGCAAACAAAACAAAATGCTGAATGAATCACAGCCTTTACCGCGGGAGCTACTTTCCTTTACCGCCACCTTTGGATTTCTTCAGTTCAGTCATTGTGTGCCCTGTGAGGAGTGGGCTGCCTCACACACTCGTAACTGTCTATCGCCCACTGTTCTGTCTGGCTCTGTGGAATCCTCAGACTATAGTGGAACATCCATGATCTCATTCATTGTGCTGTGTTTGTACGTTTACTACTACGCACTACCCAAACTACACAGCGCCTAAATTATCTCATAGGATTGGCCCACATGCTTTTTTTTCTGTGCCGAGGAATGAAATTAATTTGCTCTCCATTGAATGTCTTCACTTTTAGTTGGCAAACCACACAAGTGCAACTACTGTGGGCGGAGCTACAAGCAACGCACGTCACTGGAGGAGCACAAAGAACGTTGCCATAGTTACCTGCAAGGTATTGGCTTGGATCCCAACTCAAATACCGGTCCATATACAGGTAAGCGGTTAAGAAAACTTTATGCTCTGAATTAAACAGCCAAAAAAGTGTGATGTACAATAATGCATCATTTGTAACTCATTAGATTTACTTAATTATAGATTAAATAAAAAAATTATCTGATTTATTATTTTATATTTATTTCATTACAGTTATTTATGTACTAATTTGTATCAATTTAGATGTTTTAATGGTTGTGATGAACCTGAGGCTCTGAAAGTACAGTTAAAATTACTTAACTTTAATATTATTAATAGCGGGAAAATAAGTGGGGCTTATTCAATATGATCGACTGGATTTGATCCATTCCATAACAGTATTGTCTCATCATCAGTTTACTCAAAGTTCTGTTTAAACTGATTCATGCACGTTCAAACAGCCTTGTTGAGCTCTGAATATGAAGTGTCACTTATCCCCACCCATTGTGAGTACAGCTATGTGTCTGTATTTACTTCACCCCAAAATCTGATTCAGAGTAAAATGGGTGGGGTTCAAAATTGTCATGTAACCACTTTCCGCCAATGAAATCAAGCAAGATAAAATCTGCTGCTTGTCACAGTTAAATTTCACAATGAAAAGGCGGAGCTTATCTATTCTGCAGTTGTGAAGTAGAAGTCAATGGGCCTCTTTACATTTCTAAGCTATTTTAGACTGATCATTTGTTTTCCAATGAACAAAATGTAATTTGTGATCTACACATGTCATTGTTTATTACTATGTTGCTGTAGTTAATTGTTATGTGTCCAGGTGAAGTTCCTGTAGAATCGCGGCTCATGGCCGAGTCAAACATCATGGCGAGTTTTGACAGACCGCCTGTTATTGAGCGACTTCACAGCAATGTGACTAAAAGGAAGAGCTCCAACCCTCAGAAGTTTGTTGGTAAATATTTGAAAACACAATGTTTTTAAATGTATAAATGAAAACAGTGCGTAAATAATCTTGTATGTGAGCTGCATTAGTATTGTGATTGTTATCTCATATATTTAGCAGACTGATAAGGGCACATTGTGCTTTCACTTTGGTTTCACCCAAAATAGCGTTTCACCACAGTATTAAAGATGAAGATTGAGAGCAGTAGAACAGCGGATGACAGACAGGCAAGGAAAATGTTTTCTGTGGTTAGGTACACCTGTAACACTGCCATTGCCCTTATCAAGTAAAAACAACTCACCGCATCCCTGTTCGGGAGTGGTTAACCAGCGCTCAAGATGGATGGGGCTTTCCACTCTGCTCAACTCAGAGGATATAAACACAAAATGTACAAACTAAGGAGCAAAATATTATCAAGATCTGACTTTGGTTTAACCAAAACAAAGTAGTTGCTAAAATGTTCATGTGACATGTCTTTGACTTTCTGTTGTGCAGGGGAGAATCTGGTGCGTTGCAGTTTCCCTAATATGGGATATGACATGGGCTTAAAGTACGACAAACAGGCAGAGCTGCTGCACCCTCACCTGATGGAACCCCCCTCACCTCAGCACTGCCTTACCTGAGAGCCGACGGTTTGCGGCCCCTGATGCACCACCCGGGCCCTCCGGTGTCTATGGTGGATGTAGTGCCGATGGTGAATCCCTTGTTTCACCTACCGCTGGGACGAGGCGAGCGCCCTGGGAACTGTGAGCCGCTGCCTCCGCTCCACCGTCAGAGTTTCCCCCTCTGCCCACCACTAATGGCCCCACATCCTTAAACAGGCTCAGCAAGCCGCCTCAGGGCAAGGACTCACCCAATATTAGCGGAGAGGAGACAGTGGACTCAGCTCGCAGCAGTCCCCAGGACAGACAGGGACATCCAGCCAGAGAACGCCCACCCAGCAGCAGATCCCAGGCCAGTCCTGCCCTGGTCATGCCGGGGCGTCTCCCAGAGCAACAGGGGATCGGGGATTCTGAGGATAGCCACAGAACATCCGATTAACCAGGAGGGCATCCGCGTGTTTGGGCGCGAGGGAGAGATGCGGGCATTTCAGTGTGACCACTGCAGGGTGCTCTTCCTAGATCATGTCATGTACACTATCCACATGGGTTGCCACGGTTACAGAGATCCTCTAGAGTGCAACATTTGTGGCATCGAAGCAAAGACCGCTATGAGTTTTCCTCTCACATTGTGCGGGGTGAGCACAAAACCCAGTGAGAGGAGCTGAAGAAGAAACACCAGAGAGCGGCAATATCCTCATCCGTCCTCAACCTAAACCTCAGTCCACACACTTGAATGCACTGGAGGTAGCACAATCACTGACTGCTTTAAGCTACTGTTGTGAATACTGATGCTGAACAATCATATGAAGGTATGGCCAAAGACACATTTTATACATATTTAATTACTTTTTGTTGAAAAAACAAAAAAACTGAAGGTAAAGTTTTCCCTCTTCTCTTCTTCTTCACTGCTTCAGTAGAGCTGGCTGATCTGTAGAGGCAGAATCGCCCACTTTTTTCTGATTATTGTATACCTGTTTTAGAAAATCAATTCACTTACTGAACCCTGTGTTTTTGCTCTTTGCAATACTGTACAATTAAAATTGATTGTTCCCAAAAATTGCACTGAAGATGCACACACTCAAAGACATTTAGTTTGCCTCCCAATAGAACCTCCATCTTTTATTCTTGTCTCATGGACAGCTCAATTGGTCACTCAAAATTGTAAATGGAAGAAAAACAAGTGTTGTCTTGATGGCTGCAATTATCTGGCGGTAACTCGGGATGTTACTTAAGGTTCTCTTAGTCTTTGAATACAAATTGATTAAAATCATTTTTGTAAATTAAATTAGGACATATGAATGACACATGTTAAACTCCTAATACATCAGGTCATTATTATACTGCTTTTTTCCAATAGCTAAGTTGAAGAAACCTTCCCACTGCTTTTATTAAGTATGTTTTTGAGTTCTGTCAGTTTACGTTAGTAATCATAGTCATAGTGCAAACCGTATGTGTAACTAAGCTGACGTTCATTCATTAGGCAGCTCTATAAACAGCCTTTTTTGTTCTTTTTATACAATAGATGTAGCTCACTCCTCTCCTCTTCTAACCTTAACCCTTCCCCTACACTCATTTTCAATAACAGTCTTATCAGAGGCTATGTTTGTATTCATATTGGCCATGTTTTACACTTCAGACGAGATTACTTCCTGGCACACACAGTGAAAGATGATATATTCCTACAGCTTTTAGTCGCACTGATCAATTCCTTTTGAAAGGTGAATGTATTGATAGTGAAGTGAAGCGAGGAAGCATACAAAGCCCTAGTCCATACTTTTTCTGTGGCCATATTGTCCGCTCATCTTTTCTTTCTATGGCTCCAAGGTAACACGTTTGCGGCACCAATAAGCATTTGTTTATATCCTGAGCTGATCTCTGAGAAGTCGACGATCTCAGGGTGATGAGGGTGAGCTGCCATATTATGAACTAATAGATTCCAACACACATTTGATGGCTGCTCCGAGTGCGCGTCTTTACGTCAATGGATACCAAAGAGATAAGGAAAGAGAGATGTGTAGTGATAGGTCTTACTTTTGTTGTCTGCTTTTCTTCAGTGTAACCAATCTGACGGCTTAGAGAAAAAAAAAAGCATCCTGGTGCAAGCTAAAGCAGATTTCACATATTTGGCAAATAAAGTTTGACCCTGAAATGTTTTAAAAGAAGATCAATATTGAGTGTTTTGACAAATTGCTGGTACGATCAGCACTGGTAGAATTATTACTGTTGGGACCAGTTTTTACTGCAGCCACTTAGCACAAGTAGCACTTTATGTCTCAATCCAAATGTATGTTTTTACATACACTGAAACTATTATGCTCGGATAAAATAAATACTGTTTAATACTGTTATCATAATTAAAGAGACTCATTTTGTTTTTCCATTTCTTCAAAGGGACTATACCCGATTTTGGCTTCCTTAAAAGTGTACACAAACAAAAATAATTAGTATTACGTTTTCTACATCAGTCTACATGTTTATCTCACTTACCTAATGTGTTCTGAGACTCCAAATTGTTCAGCACAAAGTGTTTTTTTCACAGCTGTTAGGAGTGAGATGTGTCGGTATACTAACGGCAGCTAGTCACGATGCTAACCAACAACAACAATAACAATAGACAACCTTAGTGGAGCTTGGTTAACAAACGGGATATTATTAGACACAGACAGAACTTTGTAGACTAATTTACACCAAATAGATACATTAACAAGATGTCTGTGCTAGGGGGAGAAATTGATTTTAAGTTATTTTGTTGTGAATCAGGTATAGTCCCTTGAATAATAGACTAGGCATATGTAGATCAGTAATTTACATTTTGTTCATTGCAAAACACAAATGGCTTGTTATACAGTATAAACGACTTCCTGTTCAAAACTGCCAAACTGATAAGATCTACATATTTATAGCCCGACTCTTCAATTTTCAAATATTTAACTTGCTTTTTTTTTTAAGTAAAGTGGCTGAACCTTGCTTGTTTTACTTGGATGCTGATTTTTTAGAGCAATGACAGTGCACAGGAGTAGGGTGTAGGTGAAAATTTTAAATTTTCTCAGCACTTAATTATGAGTTGCAGGACAACACACTCAAACATGTATTAACTAATCCAAAAACAACTTTGAGTAAACTAATGTTGCGAGAACACTGTTGTAACATGGTTAAAAACCTACAAAAGTGGATTTACATAACATGTGATTAAAAAAAAAAAGTCTGAAGTCACATCATACAGTATCTATCTATGTATAATGTGTTTTTTTTCTTCTTCAACTGTAAAGGCAGCTCTCACTTCGACTACTAACACAAAATGTGATCATACTCCCTCTCCAGTAAATAAATCCAGAGTCAAGTGCGTTCAGAAGGAGATCACAATGTTCAAAATGAATGTATAGTTGTATTGGGGGACAAATGCTATATATTTTTATGAGAACAGCCTTATACTAATGGAGCCATATGAATTGTTCTAAGAAGGTCTTCTATGTGAATAATGAGAAGTTTACTTGAAATCGAAGCTTTGCTATAAAGAGATTACGGGACAACTTTTTTTGTAAATTTTAAGTGTACTAATGTCTATTTTTCTGCAAGAGTCATGCAACTGTTTTGTGGACTTTTGTGTGTGTTTTTTGTTAAATAATGTTTACAAATTAAGACAGGGTTCAGGTGCATTATATTTTGTAAGATATAGAAAATAAATTATGGACAATTTATATTTTGGCACTGATTCTCAAAATAATTCTGAAATATCTGACCATTTAGTTATGCGAGGGAACTCAGGTATTTGCATAGGATGTTGAATTTCCGATATGTTATTTATGACTATACAGGCAAAATACTGAAAAAATTGTAAATGTGGTGAAGGAAGTTGAACCCTGTTGAAATGAATGAAGACTCGCTGTGAAGAACATTATGTATATTTTATAAGGAATGGGTTGTTTATTAAAGGATGGATGTCACTGCTTGTGTTGGTCTTTGTATCTTACACTTTATAAAGACTTTTGTTACAACTACGTTTGCATTACAGCAAAGTTTTATTTAAAATTAATCTGGAATAGCACCCTCTTAAGATGTATTAATTCAATTCATTTAGTTTTTATAGTCGGCGTGAACAGTCGCCATGGATGCTTCACAAGATTGTTGATTTAAGCACTATGCTTTTAATTATTATTTTGTATACTGTATATTTTTAGTTAGATGTTCTTCAGGTGAGCCAATTTTATGATGATCGCTTTTACTTTTCAAGGTATGTAGCTTATCTGTAATTTTTACACCACTACATTTTTAGCTGAAATGAAATAGAAACAGGTTGATGATTATATCTTTCTTGAAGTTTTTGAGTTCAACATCAGACTTTGAATAATATAAACAATATTAACAATAATCCATTTTAGTTGTAACGCACTAAATACAAAAACGTAAACATAGTAAACAACATGACAGAAATATACAAAAACAAACAGTTGATTCAAGAACAGTAAAAGCAACCAGCAATGGCAAATAATAATAATAATAATAATAATAATAATAATAATGTTTTATTTGTGTACAGATGCACACATATTATTATTAATAATATTAATATTATTATTATTATTAATAATAATAATAATAATAGCAATTATTTAGTCACTTCTGTTGACAGAAAATTCGTATTCTATATGTTAATCTAAAACTATTGTTAATCTATTTTAACTATCCTGGTTAAAGCTCATTTTCAAACACCATTACGTATTAGTAGATTACTATTTTATTTATTATTAAGTATTTTTTTGGCTCCTGTATTTGCACTTAAGTTACAAAACTGAGCATTCATCCACCTCCACACTTAAATGTTTATGGTACTCTAAAAACATATTTGCAGTTCAATAAAGAAAAGGGAATAGGTAAATGTGGAATAATTTAGAACCACTATGTGAAATTACAAAGTAACAGACAATGGCAGTCGTACAACTTGTACAGTGAATGTCACTTCTATACTACCACTGTTTCTACACAGTTTACCCGGTTCACATTTGTTTGTTTTCCATGTACAGTGTAATAAGTTGTGTTTGTTTCGTTTGTGTGTGAACAGGTGGGCGCTGCTGGGGCCTCTAAATGTCAGAGCACCTCCCTGCTCCTTTAATCTGTGTAACATGCAGACACACACACAGCTCCACAGTAAATCAAAGCTCCTGAAGCTGCTGCTGCTGCTGTAGTCTAAGTCTTTGTGTTACCTGTATGTGCTGATCTGTGTCGCAATTTCACTCACAAGTAAGCGCCAGCAGGATAACTACAGTACATGTTTTAAAGCACAATTACTTCTACTTCTACTACTACTACTACTATTACTAGTACTACTACTACTACTACTACTACCCTACCTCTGTACTAGTGCTGTTCCAAAGCGGTTGCAGTCTAACAGTGTCTGAACGTTCTCTTCACTCACAACTAGCACCAGCAGGATAACTACAGTACATGACATGTTAATATACACGGTGTAATACTTCAAGCTCTAGTTCAGTACAATAGAATATACTTAAAAAAAAACAACAAAAAAACATGTATCACAATGACAAATAAAATCCCCGTATTTAAGTCATGGTTTTAAACAATAGATGGACATTTCAATGCAAAATCGTACACTTTAGGTAACACTTTAGGTAACATTTTATAATAACTACACCTAAATCAACCTTAATATAATCTTAATAAATGCTTAATTCATCATGAACTAATAGTAAGTTAATAGATGAAAATGTTTATTAAGACTTAGTAACTATTTAACTACTCCACACCCCATTTACCAACGCTAAATTCTAAACTTAGGCTCCTTGATTAGACAGTTAAGCATTAAGTCTTGGCAAACTTCATCTTCTATCAATTCATCATTTGTTTATGAACAACTAAGGCTTTATTTATGCTTTACTAAGGCGATTCAAGGTGTATTTATTATAAATTGGCATCATACTTTATTTATTACAATGTAATTTATTGTCAAGCTTAAATAATTTAAAACTATTCAGAAAACATTGTGTCCTGTTAAATCGCCTAGGATCACACATTCACGTATTCTATTTATGTTAAGCTAAGGTTTCCATTTCATTCACATAGTTATTTAACACATACATCCTACATATTTAACCTGTATTAAAACACATACTCTAAAAACTTTTTTTGCTGTCTTAATTGAATACAATGTAAAACTAAAATAGTTACAGTGGACAGTATCGTTGAGTAAAAGTACAATTTTGGCTTAAGCAGGATGGTAACTTCATGACATCACAAGGTGTAACTGGACATTCAGAGATGTTTCACACTACAGAAGAATCATACAAAGATGTAAATGTATCTGTAGGTAATCTGTAGTTTCTAAAATAAAATAACATGTTCAAAAGCTCACAGAAGTTGGTTTTGTCTAGTATAGTATGATTTATTATTGGTACCAATACTTGTTCAAAGTAGTATCATTTCAAAACTACTTTTAGAGTCAATTCATTTCTGGCTTTCAGTACTTTTGACAACCCTGTGTACGGATGATGTGTGTGTGTGAATGGGTGAGTGGCTCCTTGACTTAAGAGCTTTAGAGTGGCTTGAAGGTAGAAAAATGCAATTTAAATGCAACTATTAATTTCATACTTAACACTACTTTGACTCTAGCTTCAATACACGTTCTATGATTGCAACCAGAAACAAATTTTCCTGTTGAAAAAAGTATATCTGCTTTTATAAATGCCCACTAGCATTTTGTCAAATACATTTTATCCTGTATTTTAAATCTTCTCGAATATAGTCCCAGAGAAGAAGTTAAAAGTACTACTTCATTTTGACTTTTGACTGTATTTTGTCTTGTTTATTGGGATTTTTGTTTTGCTCGTTATAATTTTATGAGCTAAAAGTTTTCGCACAGTGAGGTATTTCAAGTCACTGAGGTCTGGTCTTCAGTGGCTAAAATTGTAAGACTTCCTCTTCCTTAATCCATGCCACTTCTTCTAAACATGATTGTGTTCTTGATAAGAGTGTGCACTGGATACAGACACTATGAACCTGCATTGTAAATAGTAAATACCATTTCTATCTGTGTTTATTTTACAGTTTTCATTCCTTAGTCATTCTATTGTTATATCTGTACAGCAGCCGTACTTTTACAGCCGGACGACTCCAAAGAGCTATGTGTTGTGCAATCTTCTAGTGACAAGCCCTGTTCCAGTTTTTCCTGCCAGGTAATGTTGGATGTTTGGACTGGCCCTTAGAACCTAAAACTCAGAAATGTGCACAACCCCCTGCTTCCATATCCGCCCTTTCTGACTTCCACGCCCAAATTTGACAGCTCCAAGTCACTCAGATGCACTTGCAAGTGTGGGAACAGTGAAATGTTAGACTTTGATTGCTGATAGCACCATAAAATGTGACTTTTCAAGCTGCTAATGTTGCTAAATAATTTGTGACACCCTGATGCTGCATAGAGGAAGACACTTTGTTGTTTTGCAAAGACCTCTTGGTAATGTGCGGCAGGTTTGTGGTCAGAGCTCAAAAAAAGAGGTTGCAATCTTCATGTGGTGGAGGAAGTACTGTGGGGGAACTTCCACTTGGCTTCCTCGGCTCTCTCACCACGCTTATGCAGCCTGGTTTGCTCTAAGACGGACAGACTGGAGGCTACTGGTGAATTTAGAGAAATTGCACAAGAAATGGGCAAAAAGAGTGAAGCAAAAAGCACACTAATAACTGTCAACTACCGGTATTAGATTGATAAAGTCTGTGTAACATGATGAAAACATGATAATAAATATTTTATAATCTTTTGTGTTAGGGCTATTCATTATTAATAAAATTGGCTCAAGGCGTCTTTTTGTGTAATTTGTGTATCAACCACACACTCCTGTATAGTGACTCGGAGCGAGATGAGTTAAGTGTCTTGCCTAAGACACAACAGCAGAATTCACCAAGAGCTGAGCTCGCACTGCCAACCTTCAGATCAGTGGTCCTGCTCATTTTCACTAAGTGAACATGTATGGACACAGAAGTAGAGTTACTGAAACTGTCCTGCCACGGCAGCACACTTTCCAGTCTGTGTCAGGAGATCATTATATGATTATAAAAATAGTCTAAAGAACATGAATAATTAAGTGTTATTATTTTCATGCAAGTAAAGTAAAGTATGATGAGTAGAGTCATGTAGAAGACACAGTTTAACACCTGCTGCAGAACACACTCACCAGTGAGAATACACAGGGAAGTAGAAAGTGCTAAGTTAAGAGTTTGATCAGTGGGATTTGAGGATTTAAACCATGACTGTGAGACAGAAATGGATCCACAGCTGCAACGTGGTGAACTGAAAACAGGAAATAATTATGGAAACTGTCTAAATTTACATCAACAAAATGAGTTTCAGATAGAAAAAAGTTGATGTTCTGTAATGTTCTTCGCTTGAAACCCCAAAATGTCAGGTTTCATGAGAGGTTTTGGTGGTGGATATAAATCAGGTCAACCAAAGATGTGAAGTTACTGCTTATTATTTAAGAGGCAACCTCTGAAAGGAAGGCCTCAGTTTTGCCCACAGGCAGGTCAAAATATGCCCTCTGTGAGCAGGCTAAATGGGTTTCTTATTCTACTAAAGGTACAAATACCGTTGTGGTAAAATGTAACTGTACTGTAGTAGTACTACTACTACACCTGCTACTGCTTTACTACAAGACTGAAATGAGTGTTTAAAGGGCCTGTGCTTTCCACTATGGGTTTTATCAGTCAGTGACAGTGATAGTAAGCCTGACAATACTAGAGTAAATACAAAGAGCTTTCCCATGTGACTAAACATTGGCCTTGATTTAAATGTCTCTATGACGCAAGGTACTTTGATCTAATAGACACATAACTAATGTTTTAACTTCAAACTGAAAGTGTGTGAAATGGAAACAGGTATATAATTATTGCTGACACTTTGGCTGTAAGCAAATGTCTCAATTTTCTTCTGGTAATATGGGTATAAACATGAGAGTGAAAAATGTGTATCTTTGCATATTATTTACCAAAAGTCAATAATGATGGGGGATTTTGAACTACATTAATGTTGTCGACTTGTGCGTGTACAGATCGTTTTGGCACGTTTCTGGATGTTTTGTTTTTTCAAATGTCAGCGCTTTCTTGCGGTTGAGTTGACTTGGGTCAAGAGAGCAACAAAAGAGAGGAGAGAGGAGAGAGAGAGAGAGAAGAGAGAGAGAGAGAGAGAGAGAGAGAGAGAGAGAGATGGAAAAACTGATACATGTGCTGAGCCCTGCATGGGCCTAAACCTGAGGCCTGACTGAGGGCCTGCAAGAACAAAGACCCAAAGCCTGAAGGGAAGTGATGAAATATGTCCGCGAAACCTCATCATCTTGGACCAAAACAAACGGTTTCATACGACAGCATCTGCATGGACTCCATATGCAAATATGATATTCTTTGACTTATGCTTATGTACAAGCAATCACTGGTTATATTATCGTAGAATTAAACTCAAAAATGTATCATATGAGTTGTTTTGACTCGGTTTCAGAATACATTTTCATGAGGTAATTTTGGCAGCTCAAGGTTTTTTCAACCTGCGGGTTACAAAAGCTCTTCAAGACCACACCAAACCATAGCATTTTATACAAGTCTGAATCCTCTGAATATGTTCCTGTTCGTCCAAAATACCTCTGTCACAGGTTATTTTCATTGTGTTTGCGTAGCTTTAGCCTGTGTTTATTTCATGTTATTGTTTCTAAATGTAAAATCCAAGACTTTTCTTTTACTGCCATCCAGTGGATAAACCGCAGCGCTTTTATTATTATTATTTTTTTAATTATTATTATTTTTATTTTATTTTTTAAATATACATTTACAGAATTTTTACATGAACAGTGTACAGACTATATAAAGAAACATAAGTACAAAAAAATACATACAAATAACAAAGAAAATAACACAAAAGCTAATACACAAAAACAAAATAGGTAAATTCATATAATGCAGCAGAAATAACATAACATCCGTAGTAGCAACAACAACAGAATCAATAATTGGTAATAGGCAAAGAATGAGTTATGGGAAGTTTAGGATGTGATGAATGATGACCAAGTGGTGATGGATGGGTTTGATATAGTTTCTAGATTGTTTCTAGATTGTGAAATTGTGATATTTGACTTTGTTTTCCAGTTCATGAGGACTGTTTTTTACATGAGGACTGTTTTTTTTTTTTTTTTTTTTTTTTTTACAGCGCTTTTAGAGTTAGACAAATGCACTACACTCTGTGGCACTAGATGGAGGCAGTCTCCAAGGAACCAGCTCCTTCTTCTTCAACTGCACCTTTGAGCCAAATGCAGCAGAAGGAAATCTCATTTAGACTATGCACATGTCCTGGCGCTCACCTGACACGCTTGACCTCGTTTGAACTTTTGACCGACCATTTGCAAAGTAAGCTTTCCAATGTACAAGTCCTTTCAAAGACAGCTTCCAGTCATTAGTCATTTTCAGCTTTACCGCGCACACCAAAGACTTTCATGTCGCAGCTGAACTTCTACACTCCAAAGAATTAACATGTTTACTAATGAAATAGGTAAGTTGCAATGCCCACCTCCAGAACAGGCTTCTTAAAATAAAGGTGTACATTTTCTTTACGTGCAGTGGTCATAGCGCACACCTGCACAGAGGAGAAAGACACGTGCTCACTGCCTAACACTTGTCACTGAATTATCTAATGCAATATAGGCTAGTTGACTTTTTAATGTCATAATGTGGAACATACCATACAAAGCAATGACATATCTTTGGAGACAGGCAAGGGCTATTGTCACTGTATTTTATTGAACTGATTGTAAACAGTAAACACAATTAACATTTACCATGATTGTATTGGACAGAGAGAAGTTGAAGAGAAACTACACTTACTCTTAAAGGACAAGTCAACTGAGAAGATTCTTAGACCACCCAGGATTGAACTGCTCACCTTTGTAGCATCCTCAGCAAAAAACAGGTAAGTTATACAATATGTACTTCTGTAGAACTGAGCTTTTTCTAAGGCACTTTTAATCAGTAAACTCAGTGGTGAAAAAAAAAAGCTGTATATTTAGTGTCGTTCTCAATGAAGCTCAACTATGACTGTCTACACCACAGGTGTCAAACTCACTATCAATAATAATCTGAAATCATGCTCAGGGGCCACATGATATCTTCTTGAGGGCCGAATTTGGCTCCCGGGCCTGAGTTTGACACCCCTGGTCTACACCTTGGTTGGTGAAGTACAGACACTCAGTATAAACAAAAAACAAAAACAAAACATAGGGTTTCTAAGTTTGAAAATGTCCTTGAGGCTAATCAACTTTATGTCGAGTAAGACCGAAATGCTTATTTAAAAGATGTTTAAAATATTTATTTATTTATTATTTATTAATATGATTTTTTTTAAGTTACATATGTGATTTTTAGACTGAAAACAACAGTGTTATAGAAACATGAGTTAGCATACAGCTCAGCATACCTTTTATAATTCGGTTTTGATGCACATTAAGTTTTACCTTCAACTATGGCTTTAGAACAACTTCTTACAGACATCAACGTGAAACTACCGTTGACCACCCAACACAGTCAATCAGAATGCTGCTTTCAACTGTCTTTCACACTAAAATAGTTTACTATTGATCTCAGGCAGTAGACAGCAGTCTTAGTTTTGTCACAAAGAGATGCTTTTGGTGTATATTTTTTGGTTCACATTTTTCTCCCCTAGAAATGAAAACCATCTTAGTGTTTAGTTTACTTGTCATAGTGGGACTCAAGTGCAGCGTAGTGCCATTTATTCAGACCGTCACAGATTAAGGACATTGCAGAAGAAGCATGAGGAATTATTTTGGCTTTGTGTGGGATTTGCACAATTAGCCTGACATTTAGCGGCAGTGGAACTTTGTAAGGCGCAGGTAATGAATGTCTTTCTCAACATTATATGGTCATCAAACTCGTATAGTGGCCGGATTCTGTCAAGTGAAACTGCTATATCTGTCTTTGCACCAGACCAGCCCAGTGAGCAATAAGCAGGATTACGCACACATGATTACGTAGCCATTTTCTCGGCGAGCAGCTCTCATCACAAGTCACTGAAGAAGCCACTGACTGTGTAATTGTTTCCCATTAGGACCAAATGCAGGCTGCCATAGAGTAGTATCTCAATCGTGGAGTTGTGCTGACGAATGCGCAATGTCCACTGACCGAGGAGATGATTTTGTAGTACGCTGAGATGGGATTGCTTGCTTAAAAAAACAAATTATGTATAAATTTAGCAGAAATGTATTAAAGCAGGGCAAAAGTTCACATGGAAGTTCATTCTTTAAAGTGAAAAGTTGTGTGCTGTTTTTCTTTAGCTTAGCAGAAATATTTACTACTACTTCTGGTATTTAGTTGGTAATGGTCAGTGATCTTCCTGAGCTTGTTATGGCAGCTATAACATTGCATTAAATATATTTTAAAGGTCTTCTGGATAGGCTGCCTGGGTGCCTCACAAGTCTACTGAGTTTTAGATCATTATCTCATAACACAAGATCTCAGGACTGTCTGATGATGAATTCTGTGTCCTAGAACTGAAACAGGGAAAAAGACATTTGGTTTGTTTGCCCCCTCAGTGGAATGAGTGTCAGAAAAAAAGCGAAGTTGGAGGCACTGATGTCACTGCCTCGTTTTTATAATTTGGTGGCTGAAATTTTCAATTATGTTTGTACTTGTTTTAATTGAATTCATTTTTAATGTTTTAATGATTGTTTTTTACTATATTGTTTTAAACAGGGCGCAAATGAAAAAGAGAGTCTGGTGCTCTCATTGTGCCTCCCTGTCTAAATAAATAATACATAATCATATTTGAGATCAGAAAATAAGTGAAACACCTGTTAAAATTTGTCACACTGTTGCCGGCTTAATACTGTACGTTGTCATTACATAGAAACCACAACACAAAAGTGCTAAAACATGTCATTAAGCTGACAATGAGTGCAGGCAAGCAGTCCTGTCAACTTATAAAACCAATAAATAAAAAGCATAGTTCATAAAGTAGAAATAACAACGTTTTTTGTAGTTGTTTTGATTCAAATTTTTGTGTGTGAAAATCCAAAATGTTTTATTCAGCTTTTTTATCTACATTTCAAGTAGGATAATCTGCCCACATGGAATGGTTATTAATATTATGCCTAATATATCATATTTCCTTATAGCTGTGATAAGGACATACTTAAATTATTCAGGAAAAGTTCAGCTTTGTTCCATTTATACTATTGTTTTATGAATACTAGGAATGTCTGTCTAGTTTCAATACTGTCATTTGTTTAATATTGATGAGTAGGTAGGTATCAATTTTGTGAATAACCTTTTCCATAATTTCAATATCGTCTGCTTTTCTTTTGATGTTGCATTTGTTTTTGATGTACTTTGGATGACTCATTAGTGTGGCATTATGGTTTATCCCAGTTTTGCATGTTTCACATGTGCAGTAAAAAACAAAACCGATGGAAAGGCAATGCAACTGTGTCTATTTGCATAACGTTCTGTTTCTCACACACCGAGCGATGATTCACAGTCTGAGACTTCGGCTCGCAAAAATCAGTGCACGTCTTCTAAAACCAGTATCCAAACCAGTTACTCATTTCAGTAGGTATCAATACTGATTTTGTTTATTTGACCTAAATAGGACAGCTTTTGTTATTCTGTCTTCATGTTTTATGTTATGTGTGACTTTTAATGATCTGCCCGTCCAGAGACAATAACATATTTAGTTTCTACTGCCTGCTCTCTTGGTCTCAACACTATCTGAGGGCTTTGATTTCCAGCTTATGACAGTTTTAGTTATGTGTTTGATGTATAGAGGCATTTCAAAATCACATCTCCTGATTTTACATCTCCAGAAAAATGTGAAATCTTATTGAATAGTTTCTAGTTTATGATTAATTCTCTTGTCAATAATGGTGACCAACGGCTACGCAAAACTAAGAGACAATGAGCTCTTTTATCAGTGAGTATTTTGTCTGAATCGAGGCCACAAGACGCCACACAATTCACTGCAGATTACAGTTGACTTCAGGCAAAACCTGCCACATTGCTGTGTTTTGGTGAAGCAAATCTCTTTTTTACAAAATGTCTCATGAGAGACGATAGGAGACTGTGAGGTTATTTTGGAAACAAAATCCCTCTTGTGTACAAACAGGTGGCAGCTATGGTTCAATTAGGACCTGGATTTCATGTGTTCCTGGCTCTCCTCCTCAAACGGGCCCATTAGTGGTGAATAATGATGAAGGGGAGACAGAGGTGTGGGGGCGGTGCTGATTGAATTTTTATCAGTCAACATGTCAAATGACTGTGAGCCTCAGTGAGTTTATCTGTAGAACAACACACAGGCCGAAGTGACAACTGCACCTGATACAATCAGTGGGAATCTGAGGCTAAGAAATCTCATTATGGTTGTTTGTACTCGCCATTATGAAAGCAGACGCTGTCTGGTCGACACGAAAAGAGTCATCATCACAGATGAAAAGAAACAAGTACTTTTACATCTGAAAAATACATTGAGAATGCGTTTCAATAAATATTTACTAGAATATTGTTTGTCTTTGAATGAAGACATTCTTGTTAGAGTACTGTTGTCGTTCACAATACGTACTAAAACTTCACTCTTGATTTCAATACCAAGGAAAATACTGAATTTGTCATACCAATTTCGATACCAAACAGAATTGTATTTTAGTATGTAGACAATTCTGACATGAAGGTTATGGGATCGACTCCTGAGTGACCCGGGGACTTTTATGTGGAGTTTGCGTGTTCTCTGTGTCTGCATAAGTTGCAATCTCCTATTCTCCCCTTCCAACAGATGAAAATTAACGATAAAAAAGAGAATTGAGTGCCAGCATCTCTGCCATTGTGCTTAATTTAATTATACATTGCCCTAATAAAACCTTAACCTAACCATTTTCTACACACAACAATTGCAATTAGTCTATTTTCAATTTCACTTATGATTTCCTGTAATCAATTACAAAAACGGTGTACTCAAATAATTGTCATTATTAACTGTTACTTGTGTGTCTGTAGTATTTCCTTGAGTTGGAAAAGTAAAGTTTCATTAGAATTGTAGAAAACACTTACATTATTGTATTTCTGTGACACGTATAACTTATCTCTTTATCTGTTTATACTAATGCTCTGTCTTTTTCTCAAAGCAAATAATTGTTTAAATTATTATATTTATTTTGATCATAATCGCACTAGTGATGACAATAGAAGTCAGAGTAGTAAAAGCAGCTATAACATACTGACACAATGAAAAATGTCCTCAGACTTCTCACTAACAGCCTGGGCCTTAGCTTGTTAATGACGTGTGTTAAATGAGAATGAAATCACCGTCCAAACTTACAATTATGGCCGATAGTGATTTATTATGACATGAAGGTTTTTAAGAAACAACTGGCTAAAATTCAACCCCAATTTAGTCAAAAACGAACTCCTACACCTTTGAGGTCCTTCATCTGTCTCAATGAAGGAACTGTAACACTCCTTGTATACTCCGAATAATACTATATATCTGTGATATGAGGCTGCTTACTGAAAAAGACAAAAACAGAACTAATATATAAATATAATTGCAACAAATTTACATCTACATTTTATGAGAATAGGATTAGCCTCTCTTATAGAATATAGTTGACTATTTGGGCCAAATGGCAATACATAAATCAACAAATTAAATCATAAACAGACACAAAGCTAGCTAGTTTAGCCTCAGTTTGACTGATTTATGTCTACAATGCTTTAGTTTCCTCATATTTTGAAAACACTCTATTTTATTTTTGTTCAATTTATCACAGAAAGTTCAATATTTTCTGATCCACTGAGAAATTAAGCGAATTAAAGAAGTCAAAAACAAAAACTATACTGTAGAAACTTTAAAGTTACAGGGAGGCTGGCACCACGTATTACTTCCGCTTAATTTCACTTCAAACACCAAGGCCAGAGGTATCCTCCACAATGACACTATAAGTGTTTAGGCCCAGCGATTGGCTAAAGCAAAGTATCCGCCCACTGTGGAGTGATCAAACCTCAATGGAGAGATGTCAGATGGTTTCCACAAAGTAAAAGGAAACCGGCTGCTGCATCAGGCTATCACAGTTAGGCAAAAAGATGGAAAATATTGAAATGATTTTGTGATGTTGGGGAAGTTTGCAGACACAACTTGGAAAGCTTAAAATGTTAAAAAAAAGTTTTACTTCAAAAGTAGGACACCAGCTAAAAATGCAGAATTTGTTGCCATGCATGATTGTAGCAAAAATACAACTCACATGTTTGAGCTCAAGAATCTAAATTTAGTGTAAGGCCCTTTATTCAAATGAAATAGTTGGAGTTATGTATACGTATTTGGTAAATTCATTCTGTACTTTGATTACTAAGTGTAGGATTTTTCAGTTGAAATGAGTAGGGATGCACCAATCCAGCTTTTTCAGTTCCGATACCGATCCCGATACTTTAGAGTAAGCATCTGCCGATACCCGATATCAACCGATACTTGTGTAAGGACCGAAAAAACCTTATTTTTCCTTTTCAAAACATAAGACTTTTGATCATATAGTGTTATTTACACCGCGAGACAAAACTGAACAACTTAAGAAGAGAGAGAAAGAGATAGAGAGAAGAGAGAAAAGAGAGAGAAGAGAAGAAAGAGAGAGAGAAGAGAGAGAGAAAAAGAGAGAGATGAGAAGAAAGAGAGAAAGAAAGAAAAAGAGAGAGAAGAAAGAGAAAGAAAGAAGAGAGCGCGAGGAGAGAGAGAGAAGAAAGAGAAAAAAGAGAAAAGAGGAGAGAGAAAGAGAGAGAGAAGAGAAAGATAGAGAGCATAGAAGAGAGAGAAGAGAGAGAGCGCGAGGAGAGAAAAAGAAAGAGAGAGAAAAAGAACAGATAGAGAGAAGAAAGAAAGAGAAGAGAGAGAAAGAGAGGAGAGCAAGAGGAGAGAGAGAAAGAAAGAAGAGAAGACAGAGTATAGAGAGAAGAGAGAATAGAAGAAAGAAAAGAGAGAGAGAGAGGAGAGAAAGAATAAAATGTCAAACATATGAGACATTCTGGATCAACATCAGCCTATAAATCAGACTCATTATGTCAATTAAACACAACTAGGATATCGGCGAACGATATCATGGAGCGATACTCGATCCAGCAAAATTTCCTGGATCGGCACCGATATTCGATCCCAGTATCGGATCGGTGCATCTTAGAAATGAGCAACATATTTGTACTGACCATTTCAGGCAGGACTTCTGCTGTCAGAACATCACTCTGATGAAGGTGGAAGTCCTGCCACTGAAACTGACTGCTTAAAGCTTATTACAACTGTCTAAACAGAGAAAAAACAAGGCCTAGCTGGAGTTATGCTTCTTAAAGGTGCACTGTTTACCTTCTTGAGGTGAAAGTTAACCACACAACTTAGTAGAAATAGAAAATTAAAAGCATACCTTAAATTTAGAACATCCTGAATTAGGCTGTACTCAATGTATCGATACGGGATATATCGTGACAAGCTGATTGGCAATACGCGTATCGTTACAAAGAGGTGTATCGGGATACGTATCGGCTTACTTAAATTCATATAATTTACACTTTTGAACCTGGACTGCAGCTTTAAGGCTGAATCTATTGAGCAGAATAATGGCTTATTTGTAAGATACTTGTGTCTAACATAAAGAGTAGTTAAAAAATACAATTCCTCTGCATTTGACACTTTATAGGTGACATATTAAGGAAATTATATCTGCATATACGTGTATCATGATACGTATCTATCGTGACCTCTGTATCGGATACGTATTGTATGGAAGGCTCTTGGCAATACTCAGCCTATCCTGAATAGGGTTACATACATGTTATACCACAATGTGAAAAAAAATACAGCCAAAAAGAACAGCTTGTGTATTTTGGTAAAAAAGTTACACAGTGCACCTTTTAAATACAACCCTTTACACAAAAATGTACTCACACACACTCACACATTCAAACATATATTTAACTGCTTTATTATTTGTATTTTGTATGTTGTAATGTTCTAATTACATAGTTTTCTTGCAGTGTGTGGCACAAAGACTCACTCAAATTGATTGTTCTGAGCATTTGTGCATAAACCACTGGCTTTGATAGCACTTGGAGCTGTTGTGATTGTCTGTTTGCTTTGCTTTTTCAGCATTATCTACCCAACAAACCATTTTGTTTTGACAATAACAAATGCCTTGGCGTTTTTGCAGGCCTGGCATCACAAACATGAATATGAATTATTTTGTTGAGGGCTGTATTCATCTTCGTTGTAAGTTATTGTTTCTGAAAGATAGCAGCACATCGAGGCGTGACAGAAGACTTGAGGTGATATCTGTCGAAGAAGTTGGCAATAGATTTGTGTGATAAAAGAACAGATTTGTATTTAGTTGAGGAGTAAGCACAAGTTTACTCTCAGTGAAATGTCTACATTATGTACAACTACAATCATATACTGTATAACAAATAGACCTGAAAATGTATAGTTTTGTGTCACATATTTTTAGTTTGTATCAGTGAATTATGTATATTTATTTAGGATCAAGCTATGAGTAAACCTGATCTTAAACTTGGACTAGACCATCACTTGCCTGTGGTCAAAGCAGAGCTAAAGATGTGCTAACGTTGAACACATTACTCACTGCTGTCACCTTGTGGACAGGTAAAGAAGGCTTTATAAGTTGAAGGAGGATTACATGATGATGGGTTATTTATGTAGCACACTTCACAGACCGATGTCTTCCAAAGAGCTTCACACAGCGATGGAAGAATGATTTAATTTTGTTTCTAAAATGAAAGTACATGTAAAGCAGCAAATTAGACACTAATAATTGCAGAGATCTGCCAAGTCCAAATAAGTATAAATACTGGAGCACAGATGTTAAAGGTGCACTAACTTTTTTAATCGCTTAATATGGAGTATTCCAAAAACAAATCATTTACACATGCATTCTTTCTATTAGTAGGGTCCACTCTCCTCAGACATTCTTAGCTGGACACCTGATAGTGTCTCCTGCTTGTTTCCATTGAGACAAACATAATTTCCAACGCTGTGGAACATTTTAGGCAATACAGTAGCATCTTAAATAAGCCAAAGAAATGGCAGACCCTCAAGCAAAAAATACTTTTTCTTTCTATTTTGGTTGCACATCCTGTTGTCTTTAGGTAAAATGCTTCTAAAAAACTACCCCTTCTTTTTTTATTTTCTTTTTTTTAATTTCACTTTTCAGCAGTTATGTTAGACCTAAGCTTAGTGTTGATGACATAAGTTAATGACCTTTTTCATATTGTTGCATGAATATTTGGGCCTCGGTTGTTGTAGAATAAATAATTACTTCAAAATGCATGAATCAATCAAAAGAAATGTTAATGAAATGAATACCGTAAAAAGTAAGGCTGTAGTCAACTAATTCTTGGTCAACAAAAGACTACGTATTCAAGTTCACAGTTACACAGGATTAGATACAATTACCACTGATATAATATATGCAAATAACTATATGTACAACTTAGAGACCTGGAGGAAGCACTGCAGAAACTCATTATTATAGTTGATTTTACACAATTGGTTTCTTTTAAAGGGCAAACAATTAGGCAAGTTTTACTTTATTAGTTTTTAATCCTGTTCTACTGTTCCTTCCTCCTGAAAACCACAGCTAAAGTTTTGTTTGTGAGATATTTTTTTCTGCAGCATTAGCATATCTGGCAAGATCAATTAGATTTTTCTTGTGAAAGTGTTGTCAGTAAATAGA
This sequence comes from Mugilogobius chulae, assembly GCA_038363315.1. Taxonomy (NCBI): domain Eukaryota; kingdom Metazoa; phylum Chordata; class Actinopteri; order Gobiiformes; family Gobiidae; genus Mugilogobius; species Mugilogobius chulae. The sequence goes on along the minus strand of CM076396.1, from coordinate 43,812,166 downwards.
GTGCAAATCAATTCCTGATGTGGGAAACGCATGTCATTTCTGGTTTACTATGCTTTTTTAATGATTCTGGTACTTGGGATTCCAATGTAAAAGTGTTCCATAGCATGTTTAAAAGACAAACAATGCATCATATTTGCAATTTAAGAAAAAATAAAAATAGAAATATAAAACAATCTATTTTTTCCTAAGCTTAATTTACTTTTGCTACTTCACTTTATGTCTGTGCACTGTACAGACACTGACAAACCACTCGCACAGACTAACATTTTAAAGTCTAATTCAGATCCAGTCGTTTGCTGACGATACACATTTCAGTTTCCCCAACTTTTGATCCATACATCCCATTTTACTGTATCTATAATGTTTAGAGTGCAGTGAATCTTCCCTGTACAGTTAGTAATGGAGTCTGTGCCACACTGTGATGTTCTGTAAAAGCCACTATAAGCTTAGCTCCCATCTTTCATCTGGAAAATTCAAACTGGCTGTGAATTAGGAACAGGGATAATGAACTTGATTGAATGCCTGGCTGTGCTGAAAATGATCAGTACCCCGCACCTATTTAAAACCTTAAGTCTCTCCCTCGTCTGTGCAACATATGGCTTCGCCCGTTTGTCATGGTGAAGCTTTATCTAAGTGTGAGCTGCTGGGAGAGATTGCTTTTATACTCGCCGCGTCACCAGCAGAGCAAACAATGTGGCGTGTGATAAAAAATGGCTTCATAACTCCAGCATTGTGTATCTGGCATCATTATGAGCAACAATAGCCTCTGGTGTGCTCCGGCGCTTTTATTGGCATTGCCTTCTGCAGCCGAGAACTCATCCATTAAACAAATCAGGGCGTTATGGATTAGATTAGCAACAGAGAGGAACACAAGAAGCCCCTCTCCAAAATCCTCAGGAATAGATTACCTAATTGACAACATTAGCTGTCAGAAGGTGCCTCTTAAAGTAATGGGGAAAAAAAAGCACAAATTGGATTTTTTGGGTATTCAAAATGATAAACGACAGTCATTTGGGGCGTATTTAGAGTGAAGGCCCCCCCCCTCAGTAACACGCTGCCAGATCTCATTTTTTCATATTTCTTAATAAATCTGCCTTGTCAGTGTTATTAAAAGCTCATTTCGGCAGAGGGATATTTAATAAAGTGTGTGTGCGTGGGTGTGTGGGTGTGATGGGACCTAGTGTCACACAGAGAGGCAGCTTGGATGCAAAAGAAAAGGTGCCATTGCAGTTAACACTTCCACTTCTTGACCACTAGATGGTGACGATAGGTTTCAGTCTTTAACATACAATTGTGACATTTTAATACATTTGCTGTAATATCAGGAGTGCTGGTGTTACAAGTATTGTAGTGCACATGGAAAAGAAGACTATCATTTGTAGATGTTTTGGTTATTTTAATTATTGTTTCGGAATTATAAAATTACCTGCTTCATATTTATAATAGACTTGAAAGTCATTGAACTTAATCAAATCAAATTGGACTTGTAAAACAGTTTATTACATGTTTGTTGATGAAATTCTGGGTAAAGCTGGTGTTACTGATAAAAGCTTCTTTGGGACTGGTTAGTTCTTACTGTAAAAGCGATGCTTTCCAGCCACTTATGTGCATTTGCACTAATGCAATACTTAGTTCCTATGCACACTTGATTTGTGAGTGTGTTTTTAATTCATTCAAGACAACTTTTTGCAGTTTACTAATAATTGTGAACCATGACAAGTGGTTTGCATTTGTATATTGTGATATAAGCCCTATGTATTGTTTCAGCTGACTGACTATCTCTGCAAAGGCCAATGTCATTTCTAGTATAGTTGTGACATCTGATAGATTGCAATACAAAATTGAGCTGATCACAAACACCTGCTGTCAAACCAATCACACTGCTTCTCTTTACTCTCAGCCTCTCCTTTCACCTTCTCCTTATGCTTTTCCAGCAGTCAGCTTTGTTTGAAATGTGTCTGTGGGTGGAGTTAACGAGGTTATAGATTGACAGCAAACACAACTGAACTGGTGTTGCCAGTGACTTAATCTTCAGAAAGACAACACAAGTTTGTCTCATTCTTAGTTTATGTACAGGACTAATGTTGAGCTCAGAATGTCTAAACTTTCCTCACAGAACCAGCACTCATAAATAAATCAACTAAATGTCAGCTGTTATACTGCAAGCCAAATAAAGAACTTGAGACATGTTCTTCATTCAGTCTTTCTGATTAGATTATTAACACCAAACTATAACATCAGCTCTAGGGCCAGCAGTGTTTTAAATCAGCAATGCCATTACAAGCTTTATTTTTTGACCGCATTGTATACTACAGTATGCAGCGGAGTACAGTATCTATTTTGGAGCATAGCTACTACACAAACTGTTTAAACTATAGGTCACAAAAGACTCTTTCGTTAGAAATATACACATTTTTCCATGTTAACATTAAACATAGGACAAATATCTTGACATAGGACAAATATCTTGAGAATAAATAAATGTCCAAACTCAATCTCAAGATAAGAAAGCATTTCTCTTGATAAAATAAAAAATATTGATAAATCATTGTCTTAATCATAATAAATGCAATGGTAAAAGTTTATTCAAGTGCAGGTGTACAGCTTTTATGTGCATGTTGTGAAAATCTATAACTTTTTTTCCTTTTTTATTTAAGGGGAACATAGTGTGTTTTTTATGTGTACCGAAATAAACTATGGCGCATTTAAATCAATAATTGACATTTTTTTTAATCTAAAAAAACCCATATTGATTTCTTAAACAAAGGCCCATCTCTTTGCTGTGAAATTTAATTTGAATAAGCTGCAGATTTTAAATAAAAATTTCTTGTATCTGTTGGAAACCAGCTACATAACACATTTTTGTATCTGTACATATACACACAAGTGGGTGGGGTTATGTGGTAGTGGTAGTATGAATCAAACTACAACTGTGATTAACAACTAAGATAAAAAAAACAAACTATGATTAAACTAAACTACTGAACTGTGATTAAACTAATGATGAGAAAACTCTGGTATACCATGGCTCAAATATTAAAAAAGTAGATTTTACATTATATTTTTACTGCCAACCATACTGCATCCATGTCTGATTGATATCTCTCATGTGTCTTGTCCTAAAACACAAAGACAAGACATCTGCCTTTGAATCTACAGCTTTAGACAGCTGCTCTACTTTCTGAACCACTTATGTGCTTTTAATGACTATTTGAGAATTTGTAAAGAAAAAGTCAACAGTGTAAAAATTATCATCTCATTTCCCTCTCATAAATTCCCGCTAAACCTGCGATGTCAGTGATATTTAAAACTAATTTGTGCCGAAGAATATTTAATAAAGCTGCCGTGTGTGTGATGTGCAGCCAATGTCACACAGAGAGTCGGCCTGGCAGCTCGGATGGACCGCTCCCCGCTGCGTCGCTCTGCTGCCTCTGTGACATGTGAGGTCAGAGCCGTACTGCCCCCCACTGGCGAAAGGTCAGCACTGCAGCGGCGGTTCAAGAAGTGCCCCTCACAGTTCACTGCACTATTCATTCAGCAAGCAAGCTTTAAGACAACACAACCTTTCCCACTCTCCTCAAAGTGAAAGTGCCCGTTCTTCCAGGTGCTTGGGAAAGTTCAGCGTATTTCTTCAAGATCAGAGAGACGCAGGTTGTGTGTGTGTGTGTGTGGCAGGTGTGTGTGAAATCTTAAAGGCGCCGTAGAAGAAACAGACTTGTCTCAAGAGGAGTGACCTTCCTGTAGCCGAAGAGTGATGGAGCGGATTAATTCATGTGAGAGCTTAGATGTAAATGAAACTTTGGTGGAAGCTCAGTTGTACTTTTGTATCCTAAAATATATTTCTTAAGCTCCTTTCACACTCCTTAGGGCACATTGCTTAACAAGTTGGTTGTTTTTGCACCCAATTTTCTCCAATTTCTGCAATTTCTAGAAGTTACAAAGACAAAGCAAGCTCTGTTGCACAGAACAGCAAAATTGAATTGAAATTAGGATTTCATGCAAAAGCTGTAATCTGAACAAACACAAACTTAAAAAAGTGTATTGTCTACTGTATCTGTCTTTGATTTTTAAAATAATATTTACAACCCTACAGTCCAATGTTTTCTATCCTCAAACCAGCAGTTATTTTTTTCAATATCGTGATGTCTACATGTCAGTTCTGAGATTTTCTGTACTGTCATTAAGTTCACAAACCATTAAACTTGTTTTTAGCCTTTACGCAGCATTAGCACATCAGGCAAATCACATAAGTCATTTCCTTTGCCGCCAGAAACACAAGACTATCATTTGTGCTTTATTACACTTTTTCCTTGGTTCTGGTTGATTCCAAAAATGAGGGTGATCAGAACAAGAGTATTTGTCCTTTAATATTTTGTGGCTGTGTGATTGTTCATCTGCCTGTGCACTTGAGGGTTCAGCAGTGTGCCCTGTCTGTGCCCAGATGTGCCTCCATATTGCCACTCCAGGAGGCGTTTTGCCCCTAAAAGTGCTCCGAGTTCTGCAGCAGCTGGTGCGAAGCAAACTAATAACCTTTGTCACACTGTTTGTCTCGCTCACATTATCTCCCTAACTTATTTCCTGCCACTGCAAAGTCAGAGTGCTCCACAGTAACAAATAGCTCAGCAGCAGAAAAATTATCCCTATCTAAACTCTGTATTTGACTTTCACGTCTTGTCATTAGCAGCCAATGAGGAGACAGATGCAGAGATATGTGAGGAGCCATCGGAGTAATGCATGGTGATAAGTGAAAGGAAAGAGTGAGATACAACATAATAAATAACTTGTTTTATTCTGAAAGTGATATGCAGAGAGAAATATAGTCACATCAGAGAGTTTTTTAACTGGTCATGAAAATATTGTGGAACTACACTTGACTTGAATCAAACTTTTCGCCGTTAGTGGATTGATATGTTTAGCCATGATTGACTAGGAAGAAGTTTTTTGTGTGTGTGTTTGGATGATCACTTGTGTCTCTTTTGGTTGAGTTTGATTTTTTTGTTGCTGGACACACATTCATTCCTCCTCCTCTCTTTACTGTTTCCATGTTGTCCAGACTTTTCATTGGTGCGATAGAAGTTTTATAATTTATGTAGAAAATATGTTTAATGCCAATTCTGCAAATGTTATGTTTTATTTTATTTTGCTTAAACATTGCTTCCTTGTTGATCACACAGCTGGAGCTCTATCTGTGAGATTCTTTATTTTGCTCTGTGCTCAATAAACAGTGTGAATTCACAGATTTTGATGTCATAGGTAGTTAGGTTATCTTGAGATCTTTCTGTATTTTTTTAAAAGAGAAATATTATGCTTTTTTGTTGTTTTCATTCTTCAAACATGCTCCTGAGTTCCCCCATTTTGTAATCTCATGCACCAGAACCAATAGAAAGAGTGTAGTAAAGCACACATGCACTATTTACTGAATGAAAAGTACATTTCCAGGGTAATCAATCACATCAATCCTACCTGTGCTACTGCTGCAGAAATGCTCAAAACGAGTCTGGGTTTAAAAACATTGTATTTCAGAGATCTACCTATGACATCACAGACCAGGGGCAATCAGAACAGTGTTTTGAATGGAACAAAAAATATCTCAGAAAAAGTCAATATGTCCCCTTTAAGTCCATCATCCAGACTCTTTTTGCACATTTCTGCAACATAAGTATATCAGGCAAGATCAATTTGATTATTTCCTTTGCAGCCAGTAGGTGGAGCTTTTACTTACTTCCTTATGTGGGAAACTCATGGTATGTGCATTTTTCCCCTCCACCTAACACTTAAAATGGCAGCGTAAAGACCATGTTTAAAAGACAAAACAATGCAAATGATACATTATAATTGTCCTTTTAAATTATTCATGTTTTTTGGCTGTGAGTTGTATTAATGTGAGCTATTTTAATCTCTCTTTGAGTTTAAACAAAGTGAAAATCATGTAACAAATATACATGTTTTAATTTCTTATAACCACAAATTGTCACACATTTCTGCTTTTTGTTGTGATCAACAGTTGGAGCAGAGCACTCTGAACTCCTGAATCTCTCAAATTGTTCAGGGGTTTCAAAATGAGAAAAAAACAGGATCTTGTTAAAGTCACATTAGCTACACATTATAACTTTTGAATTAAAAACACAAAACTCAAAAATATAGCACAAATGAAATAAAATCCCATGAATTTGTGGCTTTAGAGACAAAATGCACAACTTCTGATTTGATTTGACATTAAAGAAGCCATAAATTAACCATAACTGCAAGCCACTGTCAATAAAGAGCCATTTGATTAACTGTAACTGTCAACAGGAGACCGCTAAATTGAGATTGTATAGCGAATTGACGTGGGAAACCCCTTTGCGTCCTGTTTATCGCACCCAGCACACCTATAGCCGCTCGCTTCTCGCACTGAGCCCTCTGTGACAGGTGCATCGCTCTATTCATGAACCCAGCATGTCGAGCCAGCCAATCAGAGCGCTCCTGTTGTCATCACTTGTGGGACTTGCAGTAACTGACGTCTACTCGAGCCAATCGCGACGCGTGTGGGAGGAGATTCCGTGCCAAGGGGGCGTGTGCCATGAATACGAGTCTCCAGCTGCATACTGTATCCAAGTCGGGGAGTAATGGCATGAGTAGTGCATTGTACTCTTAAGACGCACTTCAGAAGGCGCGAGAATACCTGTCAATTCGCCACGTGAAGTTCATGGAAAGATAAACGAGGAAGAAAGACGGACTGTGTGAGACGTTGCAAAGTTACGCACGCGAGCGTCAAAACTCCCAAACTCTCGGACCTGCACGGAGGCTTCTGCGCTTCATCTTCACGGTCCCTCAGTGAAAAAGAAGAAGGATACGCAGCTGCTGGACATGTGAATGCTAAAAGGAGATATACTCGGACCACGCGCAACAATGAAGACAAAGAGTGTACTGCGTTCCCTCGGCTTTTGCCTCACTTGCGTCTTGTTGTGGGGTCGAGCTCCGCACAATCAGGTGAGTGAGTCCTGAAAATGTCATCCCAAATATTTCAGAAGCAATGTGTCCGTATCCAGCTGTGAAACGCAACAAAAACAATCACTCCAAATTACCTCAGATGTGCGTAATTTTGTGGTTAAGTCAGCGGAACCTGTTTTATTTTTTTTCGTTTCAGCGATGTTTTACGCACACACTGTTGAATCTAAGGATGAGAAACAAATGTCCATCATCAGTCACACGTGTCAGTTTACGCGCACTTAAAACAACAAGCCACTGTGCACTGCTCCTGTGTGTTATCAGCGCTCTGTCCTCGGCGGGAGACCTCCAGAAAACTTCCCTGTCTGTGTCATTTTTCACTTGTCACCTTAAATTGAATTCCCCAAATCTGTCAACAACTTCTATCCGCTCAAGGCATCCTCCCGAGTTCAAGGATAGTGTTTCAATTATTTTAGCTTTATCTTTCCCGGGAATTATACTTTAGGGAGCACGCTTTAGGTATTGTGTTGTGCCTTGTCACCTGCGCAAGCCTCTAACCCGAATCATCATCATACATATGCATCCTCTAATCGGGATCAAAGCAAAGCGGATTAGCGTGAAATTACATTATTCTTCATTTATGGTGATCTCCCGCGGGGATAACATGGACTACAGTTTGACAATCAACGCCTTGGTGGCATAAAGAGACTTATGTGTTCAGCGCAGGCAGACTTAAGCCACAGTGCACAATGCAGAGACGCGCGGTTTTACGCACGGAGCTGGGGGATAGGAGCGCTTCAGTGGCAGCTTGTGTGTGAGATACAGAGGGCAGGTGAGAGGCAGGGGAGCGACTGAAATGTAGAAAACTCAGAATGAACGGTGTTTGGGCGACAGATCTTGCATAGAAGATGTAAAGACGTTGCCAATTCAGTCCAATGAAAGGCAAACTTGTTCAGATAGATTTGGGCACCAACAGTTATTCCTACTGCACGAACTTGCTGTTGAACTATTAATTGACTAAGAGACATAGCATCAAACAAAATGTAAAGACTGTTTGGTATATGGGGAATATAAAGAATCTGAAAGTTGTTTTTTTTGAGAATGTTTAAAATATAAAGAAATGTCATTGAAAAGCTGATTTAAAAAGATGAAGGAAAAACAGATATTGTGAGCTTGAAAAAAAAAAAAAAGAATTATAGGGGATATAGAACTTTAGTGATTCATTTTGCAGACATTTCACATTGTGCAACCTCAGCTACGCTTCATGACATGTTTTAACACTTGTCTGTTGGTTTGACATCATCTAGGATGCTCAAACATATTGAGGTATTATTTTTCATCAACATTGCCCAGTCCTAGCTAGCTGAGACATAAGAAATCATTTGTTGAGCTCTTTTGTAACATAAGATTGAAATAACTTTTCATCTGCCGAAAAGTACTTGCTCTATATTACATGATGACTTTACCTGCTTTGTTTGGCTTTGAATGGTCACAAAGATGAGCAGTAACTGCAAATAGAAAATGATTTTCTTGATTACAATGCCAGGGATGTTGCAATCACTTGTACCTGTTTTGTACAAAGCAGACTTTTCTCAATGCCTTGAATGCCTTCTTTATTTCACCTGCTTACAGGCTGCTCATCCTTGATGCAAATGAAATGATGGCTATTCAGGAAAACAGCTGTTGGTGATGTTGCATTATGTTGCATTTTCAAAACAGAAATCTATTTACCGCACCTGGTTATTGGCATTCTTTTTGGATATGATGCTGGCAGAAAAAGACTGACATGTATAACTGTGGATGAAATGCCAAAGCTTTTAAACTGTCCTCGGAGCAACAGACAACCAAAAGATTATGTGCACAGAGAAGAAGTGGCTAGATTATTGTAAAAGGGAGCACAACAATGAAAAGACTAAGCCATTGTGAACCTTGGGGTGTCTGTGTGGATGTGGAGAAGCCAGGACATATTGGGTTCATAGACTTTGGAAAGCTCATTTAAACAGAAGCTAAAACAACAGGCTAAAACTGCAGCGTGGAGCTTCAGTGGTGACAGACGGCCCAAACAGTTCTTCCTCTGTTCTCTTCTGTAATGCTCTGGTTCGTCTGCACAGGCTGGAGGAGTCTGGGCATTTACAGCTGCTGTCATTCATACATATGAGTCTAGTTCAGAAATCTGTCTAAATATATTCACATTGTTTATTTATTTGGCAATGTATTTTTGAATACAATTTTCTTATGAAATGTTTTATGAGTAGTCAGTGGAAATGCAGAGGGCGATTTTACCTTTGGGGATGATAAATTGTACCCTAACAACAATAATAATCTGCATATTTTTAATAATAGTCAATATAGTTGCTGTCAAAAGTTTTGAATATCAGATGCATATCAACACTATGACTGCGACTGCTCATTTATACAAGTATGGCTATGAAAAAATTACATAAACAAAACACATTTTGGCCTTTCTTTAAAACTATTTGAGAATGAAATAGTGCAGATATTTGAAGAACGACAAGACTTCAGCTTTTAATAAAGACAGTCCTATTATTTTGAGTTGAAAATGTCAGTATTGAAAGTATTTTCTTGTCATGAAATTTGAGTTTGAATTTGTGTTATTGTAGCAACACTAATGTGTTGTAATTTGTTATTATGATGACCAACAGTCCTAATGATTCCATTTTCTATTTATATGCAAATGCAGTTACATTTCAAATAAGTTTTTCTATTGAGATCCAGCATTATCATATTTGCCGTAGACACTAATTTGGCCACTTTAATGGTCCTTTTGCTTAGTCACTACTTAGATTTACCCATCCAATTACATTGCGTGGTCCATCGTCACCTTTTGTTGTTAAGTATTCAGATTCTTTCAAGTTTTCTTTGTCAGCTCTGAACACAAATTTACTGAGAAAAAAGCACTTATCCCCAGTGAGACAGAAGAAATGCTGTGTTAGAAATGTCAGAATGCCACAGGTACTTACCCAAGTCTCCCAGACTAACACTCATTCTATAAAGCCTTGACAGGTTAAACTAATATTTATTGAGACTTTTGTATTGACTATATTCACCCCTGACTTCTTGTGCACAAAATTCACTCATACAATTTGCATTATTTCTTTTAAATATATTATTTGTTTTAGTAATTTTGCAAATATTAATGTTTGACTGAATTGCTTGGTTAATACTTGGGTTTAGATACAAAGTTTGCATATATACAGTACACAAAATAATCTATATTTTTGGAAATTGTATTTGACATCATGACAATTTATTATATTAGGAAATCGCAAAACACAACAGTGGTTTGATAGACAATAGTTTTATTCAAGTTGCTTTAAATGCTAATATCCTGGAGCCTCTCGAGTCAGGACTGTCACGATTGTGAGAAAGATGATTTCTTCCTCGCCTCTCGTGCTCTCCAGACTGACCCCAGTGTTACACTGTCCCTCATTGTCTGCCTGTCCTTTGTCCTCTGTAGGAGAAAATGGTGTGACATAGAGCAGCCCCCACAGCTCTGCCTGGATCCACAAAGATGTTTTTAATTCATATTTCAGGCCAGAACATTGTGCTTGTCACTCCTCCACCTTTGATGACAAGTTGGTTAACTTTACTACCTTCTGAGATACTTCTACAGGCCAATAAGGTTTCACGCAGACGGAGAGCAATCAACTAAAGCAAATAGTGTTTAACAGCTGTATTTTGTAATGCAAAGTTAACTGGTCAAATCACTAAAGTGCCAGATTGAAAATGTGGAAAAGGACCTCTTAGATATGTAGCAAAGTCCAGTGTCAATACAATTATAGGAAAAACTGGCTCACTACTTTCCCTATGACATCATCACATACTAAAAGACTAAATACTAAAACATCCTATTGTAAACTTAATGGGAACTCATAATAGTAAATTACATGACAATTTGGGCACGAGGGGACATAGAAACTTTACGATTGTTCAACTTTTTGTGATATCATGTCCTGAGTTGTTCTCCATATGACTTCTTCAGTATCTGCAGAAAAGGTTGATTTTGTTAAAACCTACTTTGATGCATGGTAAGTAGCATTTCTCTGTGCATTTTTATAGGCAAGAATTCACTTAGCATAGGAACTTTCTTGTAGTTTTATTGCCTTTCCCTCTCTCTGGGGGTTCTGCCTTTCGCTGTGAGATAAAGAGTACAAAAAATGCTTCTGTAATCTGGACCGTGGTTTCATTGTTAAAATAGTGAAACCTATTAAGGTTGCTATAAATCTCTCCCACATCTCAACAAATAAACCGCTTTTGAACCACGAGCATCAATAAAACATGCACCCACAATGCATCTGGTGAAGCGCTAATGAAAAATCTCTCTAATATTCCGGCGGGATGCGCACTGGCCTACACTCAATCGTCCCTCCATTGCCTTATTGTCTATAATGATCTTTTGGCTTTTTCATCCTCACATTGTTTGGAAATCTTTTAATTACCTGCTCTGGGACCTCTTTGTAACTGTCTTCAGAATGTTCAAAACACACACTTAATAAGTTGGGGAGCTGCTATGGAAAAGATCAGAAGTTGACACATACTTTAAACAAAAAATAATCATGATTTTGGGAGGAATTTAGCTACTAAGGGTCACAAACTAGGGCAATATCTATAAAGAAATGCTTTGACATCTAACTGGTACACAAGCTAGATAATTAGCTGTAATTCTTTGTTTAATACAAAATGTTTTTGAGAAGGACATTTTTAGTGGCATTAACATTAATCGCTACACTGTGGACAGAAAGCAATTATGTAGGTGTGTATGTATTTAGGGCTGGGCAGTTTTATCCCTCCAACTGATTTTTTTAAATTCAATTTTGTTTAGCATTTTCAAAAAGAATAGAAAAATGTGCTTTTGCTCATGATTTTACAAACATAAAGAAAACAGACATTCATAATGTCCACTAGAAAAACATTTTAATATATACCAATATTCTGTTTGAAATTTTGACTTCTCCTTTAAAACCACCAACCAAATAATTGACGATTCGACATGACTGAAATACAAATCGCCATCCCATATGCATGTATATCTACTTTACTTTTTCCAGTATTCTTGACAAATTTGAAGCCATTCTAAAGAAAGTCTTGTGATCTGTTGCAGCTATTGTCAAAAGAATAAAAACTGCCTAACAAAAACCTTTCCCTAACATTTTTAGACTGGTCATTGGGGCAGGGCAAATGATCAGAAAATTGAGCAATCGCGTTTCAGTCTTGTCAAACTCTCATTATTTTGTGTTTTTGAATTGAGAACTCTGAGGCAATTTTTCTGTTTTGCACACAAATTTGCTAGGCCAAGAAAATGGATATCTCAATCATTTTGGCATTTTTCAATTATTCAAACCATAATACTGAATGTCAAGTTAACAGGAAATTTTAGTTAGTTGTAAGTTGAAGCTTAATGATCAGACTAATAAGGCTGTAGTCGACTAAAGACATTCTTAATCGACTTAAGTCCTAGTGATCGATTAGTCGACTGAAAAGTGGAAACTCTTTAAAAGTGCACCCTCTGAGTAACCTGTTCTTTTAACAGACGACTCTGGATTTTCAGTTTGTTAAAAATAATATTAATAAAAAAAAAAAAAGACTTTGAGTGAAAAAGAATAAAACATCATTCCACCTTTTTTTGGAAGTTTACAAAAAACTTTTTTTGATTAGCTCTTTTCTAAGCAGTTTTAACTAAAAACAGTATATGTTCGCCGAGCTATCACGTGATGTCAAAAATGTTTTTGTAGGAGCGTAATTGCCAAAATCCAAAGCTTTCTTCATGGTGTAGGCTTTTATAAAACACAGTAGAAACTTTCTGGGTTGCTCCTATCAAACCTGTGAGCAAACCAAGTCACACAGGAAGATACAATCATTGTCTTTTTTCATGTTTGCTCAGTGTACATCAGTTATGTTTTAAATGTTTTGCCAAAGAGTCCCGTGACAACCTGGTGACGACACGGCAAACATCCCTATGCACAACAATTTTCCGAAACCTTTAAAACAACATCCACAATATTATCTAAAATTTGATATGTATTGCCCAGCTCTATTTGCAACAAAAGTCAGACTTTGGAAGAACAGTCACAGATTACAAGTCTATCATGAAAAACTTACTAAAACATGGAATATTTTTAACACATAGAAACTGCTTTTTATTAATGTTGAAAAATCCAATCAATTAGTATCAAGCTATAATCTGTAGTATCAAAAATAGGTTTGAACTTATGGTATCGTGACAAGGCTACTTACGGCTGTAAAACTCAATTGAGTCATTGTTATGTTATTTATTGTGTCTGTTTCCATTTAGGCCTAAAACCTGACAATGTGTTCCAACCCTCATTACCTTTGCACAAAACTGACGTAGCTGTTTACTTTAGAGGAGCAAAATCCTGTAGCGACAAGCAGAGACCCAGTTTTCCAGTCGGACTAGTCTCTTAGCTCATAACCAGTTTGGTCCGTGTGTGTGTGCTGCCTGCAGAACTGATTGGATCATATCTTATGTGACCTTTCATAGCCCTGCTCCCTCCATTTATCTCACATGGATACAAACGCATGTGTTTTGGCCATGAATCATTGTCAGCTGTTAGACGCGAGAGGGGCGTCGCGAGCAGATCAGAGTTCCACCCACCACCAGCGTTCATGTCTAATTCCTACAGCTGCTTGTCATGTGTAAAAATGCTAATTCTGTCTGAGATGTTGTTTACAAGCATTTTGATGTAGATGGAGTAGGCATGATGCAAAATGTCTTCTCGCCACGCTTCTCTCTCTCTCTCTTCTCTCTGCCGTGTTCCTTGGTGGTGGTGGTGGTTGTGGTAAGAAGGAGTTTGGTGATGAATGAACAGAAAATCTCAATTAACAAGACAAAACTCCTGAGGTAGTTCTGCTGTTATTTCTTTGACAATAAGCCGCGGCCATTGCAGACAGATTGGGGACTGTGTTACAGTGAAATCAATGTGCTTTGTTTTAATTAGGTTGGCAAACACGTGTTACAACCAGGCAAGTGGAGTTTTTCTGGGATTTTATAAACCGAGAAAGTCTTTCTCAAATGGAAAACGATCAGACAACTGACACAAAATTCTGTGAAAGAATATTTAATCCAAAAACTGCCTACTGTCCCGACATTAGCCCCCTAAAGTCCTAAAGTACAGTACTTGCTACAGAGATTGTTGTTTATTTTCTATTTCGGCCCATACCATTGACTTAATAAACGTATTAAAGGTTGTCATTTCGACATAGCATTTTTCATTGTGCCCATTTTTAATGAGATAACCGGGAAACCAGGAAGTACTTTTACCAGCATGGCTAGTTTTTTCATTGCTTTTTCGTGACTGCAAAATGTTCATGTTCTTCCTTCTAAAAGTTGTGACGTTTAATCTCATCGTGGTGAATAATTAAGAGGTTTGGAATGGATTCGGCAGGTGAGCTGTTGCAAAAAGGTACATTATTAAGATTGTTAAAATCAAGTACAGCACCTTTTATAGTGTCTTAGTCAACAAAAATGTATATTAGTCGACTTGCTTTTATCAGCTGGGCTGAGAAGTGGTGGAATTAACCCTTTAGATGCCTAAATAGCAATTCTGCACCAAGTCAATCCAGGTTCTCAGTTTCTGAGCTTGAAAAATTCACAATTCAGTGGTTGTATAAAACAACCACTGAAGGGCGGCACGGTGGCTGAGCGGTTAGCGCCCTTGCCTTGGGTTCGATTCCCGCACGGGCCGGGGCTTTCGGTGTGGGTTCAGTTCTCCCCGTGTCTGGGTGGGTTTTCTCCGGGCACTCCGTTTTCCCTACCAACCAATAACATGTACGTTAGGGTAATAGCCTCCAGCTACGGCAGTCCTGACCAAGCCTAGCAATAACATCTGGAGATGGGTCCCCGAGCGCTGCACTGTGGCGATCACTGCTCCTGAGGAGATGCCCCAGAGGCATTGAAGGATGGGTCAAATGCAGAGGACAAATTTCCCTACGGGGACAATAAAGTATACCTTACCTTACCTTTTACTGAGAGATATCAGTTTGGATTCTACAGGATAAAGTTTATAGTCTCCATATTTACTGGACTGGATTTCAAAAGAAATGAAGTGAGGAGCTCAGTCAGCCTGGAGAAACTCTGGGAACAGCCGCTGCTCTTTTGCAATGAGAAAAGCTCATTGCAAAAGCTAAGATCCTAACAAAAGAGTTGGAAGAAGTGAGTGTGGACTCGGCTTTGAATAATAAGAATTATAAGAATAGGATAAGGCAAAAAGAATAGGGGGAGTTAATTTGAAAGTGTATTATGATTGCTAGTGATAGTTTTCTATATAAAAAATCTTTTTTGATCTTGTCAGTGCAGATTAGGTCAGACACTGTTTTATTTAAAAAGACATTTTTGTATTTTTAGGAGCTTTTCCTGCTCAACGCGTCTTCCATTTTAGGGCGACTAATTGAGGCACCACGCAGGTAAAATCTTTAGCAAACCAAAACCTCTTAGTCAGCACTCCTATTGACTTGGGACTGACAAACTAAGTGGATGAACATGTTACAACAATGTTCTCTAAGAGGACTCAGTAACCTTCACTGCTGGTTTTCAGTCCAGTTTTAAAGCCTTTTCTAGCTGCAAACTCATTCACTGTGAGCACTGCATATTAATGTCATTGTTGTTTTTTATACAATGCATATTAAGTTGTTGACCATTGTCGCCTTGTGCCAGCGTTCCTCTCACATTGGCGCTCACTACATCACAAACTCCCACAGACTTACCCACGCACACACTGTCTTTTATTCAGCCCTATGCTCTCAAACGGACAGAGAACAAGAATAAGGCAAGCTTCAACAGTCATTCGAAACAATGTCCAAATGATGAACTCCTTGGAGCAAAGTGTGATTGTGATAACAAGCAATTTAAGTCGTCAGTACTTCTTATGCTAACATCAATTATAAACGTTAACCGTATTCAATTACTTCTGTGTAAAAACTTTGCCCTCTAAAATACACACATATGCAGAGTTGAAGGGATTAATTCACCAGTTGTTTTTGATTATCAGAAACTACAGGCTATAAAATGCATAAAAACACAGCAGCATTTTTAGTCTTTTTCTACATGGCTTTCTCTAAAAAGCCAATAGAAATAATCAATGATTAGTTACAAGAATAGTTAGTGATGGTAATGACTTATGATGTTCTTAGTATGGGATATGCTAACAGGGGCGGAATTTCAGCAAATTCAGTATGTAATCGTCAAGTGATCTAAATAATGGTATACACATTTAATTTGGAACAAAATATAATGGGTGATTGGGTGGGCTAAATTCTACTGGGGAGGATTTTCGTTTGGAGGTTTGCTGAAAATTGCTTGGTGATTATTTCCTCTAGGGCAAAATCAAAAATGTTACTAAATAATAGCTGTGTGAACTACACGTTACTTCGGTTTTTTCTTACTCTGTATCTTCTGGAATAAAATATAACTGCTCTTGAAATTTTTCTCAATCATGATTCTGCTGAGTTGTTTATTATGGAAGAGAGATGTGTATGATATCTAGAGAATTATGATCTTATAGATAACTTGCTGGTGGTTTAGTTTTTTTTATGGCCCTAAAGGCACATGTTTTTTCTTTTTACTGAGCACTATATAGTGATCCTTTCTTTGGGAACTAGATTGCAGACCAAACCATTTTGTCCTTTAAATTTTCCAACTCGGGGTTGTGGCTCAAATTGTAATCCGCTTTATCAACTGTGCTCTTTTGCAATGTTTTGTTGTGAAGTCATCCTCCATTTTTTGCACAGTTCGAGTTAAAATCATATAATGGATTATCCATTCCGTTTGATTTTATACTCTCTTGCACTATATCAGGTCATGTTTTCAGGCTTAAATTAACGTGTACCGATAATACAGACTAACGTTGTAAATTTTCTTTATTAAAATTTTGGGATGGGTTTTTCATTTCTAAAGCAAAGAAATAAGGCGTTATTAGAGGTTAGCTGGTACTTAGGGACGTACTAATATAAAGATTTTCAATCCGCTGCAAGTAGTTTCAGTAGATATCTTCACAGGCATAAGCTCGCTCACTACAACATGTTGTGCTACGACAACACAAGGGAGAGTTAATTTAATCCTCGATTCATGTTATCTTTTGAAGTCATTTCTGAGCATGTGCACGAGTTGATATTGGCGCCTGTTTCGGGTTTACGTCCTGTATACTGTTTGTCCGTGCAGAAGAAGACGCTAGACAGCTCTTTTAATTTAACTCTTATGTAAGTTAACATGTTATGGCTAACGGAATTTTGGACGTAGGCAAATAGTGTAGATGTGTTGCTGTTCATCTTGGAATCAAGCTCAGATGAGTTGGGTTTTGTGAGGCTGGGCTCGTGTGTCTTGAGGGACTTGGAGTAGTTCTGTGCCCTGTGGATGCCTTCTCTTCTGTGGGGATATTCCTGTTCAGGTGTCACCGTCCTTGCGCGCCAAGATGGTGAAGTGGTGTTTACGGGCTGTGCAGACGGGGACCATCCTGTTCGAATCGGGGCGCACCAATTTGAGGTGGGTTCAGGACAACCGGCGGGTTTCCAGAAAACTCATGTGACATTATATTAGATACTATTGGTGTGTTGAAGTAGCAGCTGACCTCAGATGGAGGGACACTTTGTATGGATTATGTGGTGTATTCGGTGACGCTCGCCTACAGCTGGAATCTGAGAGCTGCGTTTATAGTGGGTCGGAGCTTTAGGTCATCATGAGCTTGGGGTCGTCTTAATAACCGTCCGGTACTGACCTCTTTGGACCCGTAGGCTCTAGCAGTTTTAAGGGTTCTCCTCGATATTACTATCTTTAGATGGAGGACATTTTATCGGGGCTAATGGGTTTGTCCAAGAATTCGAACTTTCCTATCTAACTGTCACACTCTTGAGTCGCACGATATTTTAGAGGTTATTATTGTGGGTCTTCATGGTATATTCAGCTTGCACATGATAGTTCGGAGTGAACGATTTTAGGTGATTGTTTTCCGCTAGGATTTTTTAATAGGCGGTGCGCTTCAGTTTGTATATTCCATAATAGGTGGACTTTTGAACATCCATTGGGACAGAGGATGAGGATTGCAGCGCTGTTCCAATTTTTAGACAGGATTGGAACGGACATCAGTATATACACCTATCTAAGAGAAGGGCGGTTACGTCCATTTGCGGAGACTTCAGGTCGGAAACATGGCGTGTGTGCTTCAACTTTCCAGCTCATATTATACCTCAAAAATCGCTTTCTTTTCTTTTCCCCTTTTTTTAGATAATACTTTCTCATAAAAATATTCACATGCTATTGTCTGCTTCTGTTAAATGCCTAACTTATACAATGACAGGGTTTTATGTGCAACTGCTTGTATTGAGCAATAGATTTTGTATCAGAGAAAATAAATTTTGTTCTTGATTTCAGATTTGAGAGAAGATTTAACCAAATGTGCTTAGACAGCGTACTTGGGAGAGGCTTAATAATTGACTGGAGAACAACGCGTTTTTATCATATGTATACTTTATATACAGATAAAATTTAAATAAATACTTAGGAAACCTTGCTAAAGTTTCAATTGTTTTGTTTTACTATGAGCTTTATGGCTACTAATGATCATCAACCTTTATGATTATAGTCATCTCTTTTGAACAATTCTTTCATTATTTGATGTAATTCAATTTGAAAAATGTTGTTATTTGATATTCCAGACTTTCCTCACGGCAGCAAAGAGATAGTCTTGGGTTTACCTGCTATGTTGCTCTCACTTCATACAATACGATTAAGTTAGAATAATCATTTTAATGTGGATGGTCTTCTGGCTGCTGACAATTTTGTTCGATTGTCTTGCTTTAATTTCTTGTCAGTTACAAAATATCGGAAGCCCACGACCTGGGAGATCTCAATATATCAAAAATTCCCTAATGTTTGTTTGCACATCTCACCTAGGGGAAAGCTGAACTGTGCTTCTCATACTATCATTTACTCACTTAGGGAAAACTTCAGTGTCTAGTGTCACACGCTACGGAGTTAAAATTAATCCGAAACATCAAATAGAATAATAAGCTTGTTAAAATTCCTGGGCAAAATTTAGGGAACAATACAAAATTCCTGCTAAGGTATGTGTTTCTTCTTCTTTTCGAAATAGGGAGTAGAAATGACGGAGTTAAAGTATAGGATTAATCATAGTTATGTAATGTTGATTTCGTAATTTCTTCAGGATTTTGTATGGGCACTTACTAAACTTAACATTGTTTGTGCTCACATGCTAGCGAACTCATTTTTAGTGGCTTGTAAAACCCTACCCACCACAGCAGATTTGCTTACCTTCTTTGGTCTTCCTCAAATTTCAGCCTCTGCTCTTTTAGCTCAGGCTGACGTTCCCTGACTCTTAAGGATATCAGTTTCGGGATTCGGGCATCAATCATAATGCTTTAACGCGGCATGGTGCGGCTTCAGTCGAAGGAGGGGCAGTTGTCCTTTTAAAATGAAGTACTTTGCGTTTGTGGTGACCTGTAATAAATGATAATGTATTAGTCCCCATGGGCAGCTTGTGAAAGGCACGCAACTCTTCGCGCGCGGGACTGTCGAATTCTATAGTCAGGGAGTGGAAGGGACGCAGCTTAAGGTCTCCTAGACCATGTAGCTTTCGGGCCGGGATACCGGCGTTTGGGAGTAGCATTTCCTCTGTAGGTACACGATAGAGCAGTGGTTTTATGATGGTTGAAGTTGAGGGGCTGAGCAAGCCCGGCGAGAAATGTAGGCCACACGGGTTGTGAAGAAAGAACAACAACCAAAACAAGAAACTATCGTCAGTTGAGTGAAGAAAACAATGTTTACCAAGCTTGGGTATAAATTTTACGCGTTACTTGACGTTGACCTAGCCCGGGCTCCGCTTGGTCCGCGCGAAAGATGGCTGTAACCCCAGGGGGTAAGGCGCTACCTATCACGCTCGCACTCCGGGAAGTGGAGTGTCACGCTACGTTTGGCTCACTATGGAGATCTGGGTTTCTCTTTAAACTTACAACACTATAGGTAATTGTATATCATTACTGAAGGAGGAAAAGAACAGGAACTTCGCTATTCAAATGATGACAATAGAATAGAGTTATTCGAGCTCAGTGGTTAGATTCGCGGCATTTGGGATCTTTGTGGGTGTGCAGTGATATATGTTTGTGAAATATAAATTAGTGATTATATATGGACATCGTGAACATAAAAGGGTACAGGTTTACAATTTTCGCCAACAACTTATACCTCATACTGGAAGCTCACAAGACAATTCCTGGATATATTACAAGGATTTCCCACCAGGATCTCTGTTCAGGAGAACCTCTTTGAAAGATCAATCTGTTTGTATGTTACTTATTATGCTTTTTTTCAGCAATTATGGTAAAAACGACTTCAAAGGCAATCGCTATAAATTTATAATAGTGGAATTCTGGCTTAGGGATTAATGGACATCCCCTTTTGATTGGTACACCTTATTTCTTTTTAACATTTAACAAAGGAGCAAAACCCAATATATTATTCTACGCAGTTCAATCATAGCAACTCTTTGGTACGCCGGGAAGAAATTCCAAATCTGTCATCATAACTTCTGTTTTCTTTTATTTTATCTCAAACCGGTGGTACGTTAGGTGTTTAGTATCTATGGAATCTCTCGATACTAACTAGCAATCGATAAAAAAGCAGAAACGATGACATGGTATACTATAGTTTTTTGTTCTATTTTAGGATTCTATTATTTTTTCTTATGGATACTCTTAAGTCGAGTAATTGTCTATATGATGAAAAGTCATTTTATAGGGGAATCCACTTTAGCTTACAGCGGATAATACCCTGTAGTATGCATTATTTACCGTAGGGAGTACTTTATCTCCTTTATGACTCGAGGAAACTATTATTATGTGCTCATATTTGCAATATCATGCAACAATTTAGTTAGGGGCATCAAATAGGCCATAACCTTTGCGTCTTAGTTGTTCCGGGAGAGAAACCTGTTATACACAGTACACGCATTCTCATGAAGTTGCATAAAGATAAGAAGGGCGCTGGTTTTAGTTTTAACTTGTGTATTGGGTTTGAACCGATTAGGGAATCCACATGGCCAGTGGTGCACCAGTTGGGGAGCCAGAAGATGTGAGAAGGTATGATTCAGTTTTAGATGTACCCTATGAGGCACAAGACACCTGTTAAACCGCCACAAGTTTACTTTTTGCCGGTATTTTACGGATGGTTACTTGTCGTACATCTGAGGTTGAGGTGGAGCTTAAGCGTTTAGAGTTCGGGGTGATAAACGACCAGCTGTAGGTTGGGCGAGATAGGTCCTTGGTAAATGGGAATAGAATTAAAGACTGTTACTTTTACAGAAATATAATAGACCTTTGTGTTCTAGTATGACTCGCTCCTTTTGGATTCGGGTTAAGTTTGTTAACACACATTGTTTTGAGTTAAGAAAGTCCATTTGCAAACATTCAGATACGGGTATGTATGTATGGAATTGTATATATATTAACACAGATGGAAATAATAGAACTAGCTCTCATGCACGTTTTGGAATCCTGTCTTGTTCAGGCTCTTTCTGTTCACCTGCATAGAGATTTGTGGCTGGTCTAAATTTAATGCGAGACGTTCTGTATACCTAGCAATAAACAACAAGCGAATCGATTGCGGGATGTTTTTCATCATTGGTGCCCTACAATTCCATTAACATGGTTCAAGGCCCCTAATCTCTTCGTGTTCTGCTCTAATTAGGAAGGCGCACAGGATCGGTCTTAAATTATTATGGTCATGTGCTATAAGGACTATTATATTACAATTTGCCTGAACTAAGACACTACTCAATTCTTTTCTTATGTCTCATTGTCCTTCTATCCGAATCAATCCTCTTCCAGTTTTTTAATTTAGTTATACTTTTACATGCTACGACTGGCGCCCAATAATTTGATTTCTCTTTTTATATTCATTGGTTAGTCATTTTCGCATTATGCCTTTAACGTCTGAATCTCGATGAATGTAATGATGCTTTTCAAATTTTTCTTTGAGTGTCGCACTGGTGCGGTGTATAGGGCAAGCAGATCCACATCTTGCTGCACGCAACTAGCCTGGGCTTCGACCTTTAACTAGGATCGTCGAAAGAGTGACGGATCAAGCACGGAGAAGGGAGTGAAGGAGGCAGGGCTGGAGAAGAGCAAATGGATAGACGGCATATCGGGGGCGAGAGATGTTTGGCGGGGTGGCTATCGACCTGATCGCGCTTATCCTTGACTCATCTGATTATAACGCATTCTAGAATAGGCTCCGGTTAAATGCGCGATCATGCGTTGCTAGGGAAGAGGATTCTAAGGGCTCTTTTT
The DNA here is from genome assembly GCA_038363315.1 of Mugilogobius chulae. Classification (NCBI taxonomy): domain Eukaryota; kingdom Metazoa; phylum Chordata; class Actinopteri; order Gobiiformes; family Gobiidae; genus Mugilogobius; species Mugilogobius chulae. Next base: position 43,789,903 of record CM076396.1, on the reverse strand, counting down.
TGTTAACACGCGACATAACACAAGTGTCAGGCTCGGTAGTAGACTTAGAACAAATATGAAGTCTTAATGGTATGGTAATTTGCATGTTGTTTAAGACTCAGTTGTACTTTCGAGGTGGATCTGGAGTAGACTTCGGAGTGGACAGCCTCTCATCGTTCGATTTTACTATTAACAAGCGCTACTGCCTGAACAATTTCGACCTCATATGGTTTCATGTAGCTAAACTACTAACACTATGTTATCCACGTACTCGTTGTTCAATCTAACGATACCAAATGTGCGCGGGCGAGATGCTGATGACACATAATGTTGGGGTCCAGGGAGCCAGGGCAGGTATTAAGGCAATATGTTTGGTCTTTGGTTGTAATAGGTGAATCAGATTAAAGCACTTTATTGATATATCAAATCCTTTATATGGCTGCTCCATCTGTCGGCAGCACAATGCAACTACATGGACCAGTAGGATTCTTGGTTATTTATGGTAAAGGCTACTAGGAAGCTACGGGTGTCCGGATTGATAGTTGGATAAATCATCTTGTGGTTCTCTTATGTGGTAATATTGATGTTGCAGTGCTACAGGGATTTGTAATAGCTCGCAAGCATATCAAGGGTTTTTTCACTAATCATAGAATCGGTTATTTAAGCATTCTTCTTCGATTGTCTTAAAGTGGTTCAGTGTAGCATAGGGGGTCGTTGTGGTTGGGGTGAGCAACGCAACACCAGTTGTTTTTACAGTGGGCTTACATAAACAAGAGGGTTTAATTATGTTAAGGAAGGGCTTTAAAAAATTGTTTTCATCGACGAACCAGAATCCAGTACTAATCAACTATCAATCATTGGGACTTCTAATTTGAGTTTTACAGTCTCGGGTAAGTTCGAGGTCCTTTTCTGGGTGCTACATCGCTAATACGCTTATAGAAAAGATATACAACACATTGTTAAACATATTTTATTCTTGTTTTAATCACTAATTAATGACCTACTTTTGTATTTGACCATCCTGCTAGTAATTTTGATAAGTGATGTGATGTATCAAAACATATAAAAGTATGAATGCACTCTGTCTTTCATATGCTTTAAAGCTTGTTGTTTCTCTACTGAACTATTGTTCTCATATTGTACGTTTTTTGGATTTAGAGTTGAAGTTGTTTGTTCATTGAGAAGAAAGCTTTAGCGATTTGTCGTTGCTCGTTTTCTCAGAGTTCTTTGATCGTTTTTTGGTTGGTTTCTGCAAGAGATTGAGGTGGGACTGGGCAATGTTTTTAGATATGAATTTTTTCATTTTAAGATCATATCGGTAGACATGGCATGCTTTAGGTTATTAAATCCAAAAAGGGTCGCATTTTTTGGCTAAATATTGTTTGGTTCGGACTATAGGGGAGTACTCGCTTGTGGTTCCGGTTCATCCGGTCCCATCCCCTGTTGTAGTCCTCCACGGAGCGGAATCCCTCCGTTTGGGCAAAATATACCAGATTTTTTTTGATACGAAAAGTGGAAATGTGTGGGATGGGAGTTTGTGGGGTACTTTTAGAAGTCGACATCTTGGATAAAGCAACAAATTATACATGAAAAAATATGCTAGAATCAAGTTCGGTATTTCTGGTCATTTGATGGCCACCGAAGGCAGAGGTTACGATATTATAGGAAGATCACTCCCTAGTAATTGTTTTCATACATTCTAATCCTTAGGGGTTTCAAATATTTGTTATATATGTTATAAACATTAGGTGAAACTGAAACCCTCAAATTGAAATGCATGTAAAACATTGGTAAATTGCATTTTCGTTGTGATGTAGGTGGAGCCCAATTATAGTTGATCATAGCGCCGGATGCTAACACTTATCGAGTTGCATTACAAGACCAAGATTCTAGTATATTGGCTACTCAGTTCCATCACGGTAGGATACAGTCCACAGCGAACAGTTTTTTCACTGATTCTTGTCAAACTAGATCACTAAACATTTCTCAGGTTTATATCATTTACTCTCGGTCGCTGTTGCGCAACATAAGCTAATTGCATATATATTATATATGGCATGATGCTAGTCGTTTGAAAAATTTCCACTAGTAATAACGGCTTCGCGTTCTCAAATGATATTCAGTTTTGTCCAATTGTGGGATTCTTTCTATTTTATTTACACTATAATAGGGCTCTATTTTTTTTTTTTATTTTATTAATTATTTTAAATTTTTTTACTCTCATAGTCCTGGCTACGATAACTATGGATGTTCTGTTCTTGGTTCTCTGGATAGAACAAGATGGATTGTTCATAAACTCGTTTGCGCTCAGGAAAAGAAGGAAGTCCAGCTTTGACCATGTTATCCGTTTTCACTTTGGTTACCTTTCAGTGGTTAGATCTGGGTATGTTTTCCTTAAAGGTCTTTTGTAACCAAAGAAATCAGAGTACATTTCTTATGCACATTAGGGCCACTAGTCAGAAAGGTCGTAAAGCCTTATAGGTAATGGTCCTCCTCAGTTCTCGTGTGACTCTTCTGCGTTGTTTAAGTCACTCTGCGACTGCGAGAGTTGAGCTCCATCATCTACAGAACTACTTAAGAATGTTTAGCTTATCTTGGACGAGTTGCCCGTATTACAACTGTTAGAGTCTTGAAATAATTGGAAAACGACATAGCCAACCAACTGCCATTAAGGTGATTAAGCCGACATGTTCCTCCCATGCTTCGAATGAGACCAACGATTTTCCCTCGATCAAGACGAGCAAAGAGTGTATGCAGCGCGTGGCTCGAATGATTAGATTATTTGTAGCGGCCGGGTGACAAGTGCGAGGGGAGAGACATTTTAGCCCTAATTTTAGCAGCGGAAGGGCAGTCAGGGTAAGCGTGTGTGTGTGTGTGTGCGTGGGAGGGGGCGGCTTCCTGCGGGGTAGTGTCCAGGGAGTGTTTGGTTAAAGCTGGGGCTATCACTGGAGCTAGACGGACAATTAATCAGGAGGAGCCCAGGGTAGCGGAGGGTCTGACAGGGACACTTCATCCTGCAGAGAACACACACACATAAAGATACAAATACGCCAAACATTTTTTAACCTGCTTCTTTTTGGGCCAAGACTCCTTAAATGTGTCCAACAGCTGACCGCAAAGTGTCCCTCCAAACGTGATGGATAGCAGAGGTTAACTTTTTTTTTTGCTTTTTGACAAGCCTATTTACAAACTGTCTGACAGGCGGAAAAGAGAGAGTATTCAATAAATTAATTCGTAAATGAAAAAAGCACAAAGGTCCAAATGTGGGTTTGAGCTCTTCTAGTTCAGAGATTTTTTTTTTTTCATTGAAATTAACCTTTATTTTAAAAGTGCTACATTGTGTTCATTATTCTTTTATTGTGGTAATAGCCCACTTGTGTAGCCACACCTGCCTCACTGACAGAAGACAATCTGCACCATAGGCTCCACCAAATAGGAGAGTGTGAAATGACAAAAAATGTATTTAACAATTAGGGCTGTACAATTAATCGAAGTACAATTATTGCTGTAATAGTTTACAAAAAAAACTCCGCGGAGTAACATCACTCCGCTGCGCGTCGTGATGTTCTTGACTCCGCGTCGTGCATTATATCTGTGTAATGCACGGCTCCTCGTTGTTTAATCCTTACATAATCGAGCAGCCCTAATCACAACATTCTTGGAGCCAGAGCACAAACTGTCTATTGTTGTTTTTGAGATAAATAAAATGATTTGCTTCTTGAGAAAGTTCACGCTTCACCGTGACTGATCCCGCTGAAAAGCATTACAAAGGCTGACCAGAGAAATGGGTGGACAAAAATAGTCTGTTTTTCAACAAACAGCTGCATTAAGAAAAGAAATGTAAATACAATATGACTATTTCATCAAGAAAACACATTGTCACAGAGATGAACCCTACCTCTGACCACCAACCATCAACCATGCATGCTCACGCTCACACATACACACGCACTCTTCAAAGTATGTAAAGAAACGACCCTAGCACTAACCAGGCCCAAATTTTTATGGCATTTATTTTATTACAAATCTTTTGTTATTTCTAAAAAAACATATATGAATGTACAGAACCCTGAATGGGACTGCAATAACATAGTAACCCTCCATCAGAGGATAAATGTTCCCTAATCAATTTAGCTTAAGTTTGACTCAACAGAAGACTGCGTTTGTCAGTGAGCACAAAGGTGATAAGGAGGCAGTACTGTGGCTACACTTCACCCTGTGTGCTCTCCTGTATCTGCCATCGCCCGCTTTACTGCCCCCGTCACCCCTCGCTGGGTGCTGACTGATTGATGGATTGGAGTTTGACATGGCCCGGTCCACCTGAGGGTGCTATCAAGGACACTGGTGAGATTCCACCAAACGATCGGAAGAAAAGGAGCCACAGGAAATACACTAAAGATGGCAGTGTACTAGTCAAATTCAACCAAAAAACAGCTGTGGAGGAAACATTTAGGTGAATTCTCAAAGGTGCAGTGATGTTGACACCCTCAAGTGGACTTTTCTGGGAAAGATTCTCGTCAGCCATGTTTGATGGATGTCTTTGAATGGTGGCCATGGCCTTTGTGTGGATCTTTTCATCAGTGACTAGTTTTATTTATGATAGTTCCATGCAAAAAGCAAACATATAGGAAAAAACATGGTCCTTTTTGTCGTCTGTAGTTTGATATAGTATTATGTTTTTTGCAGAGCCGACTGTATTTTTAACAGAATACCAATAAAATAATCAGTTCTCATACAAAGAAAAAGTTGTATGAGAACTGGCACATTCAAGAATTTGCATGAGAATAACATTAGTAGTAATTTTTTTTGGCGTCCTATAATTTCTATGTTAAAAATCAAATCAAAACTCACAAAAAGTAATTCATTCAAAATACCATCATGTTACGATAAGGAAAAATAAATATATATGCACATACAGTGGAGAGTTAAAGGACTATACTCGATTTTTTACAACAAGATAACTTAAAAACTCTTTCCCATATCACTGATATCTTGTTAATGTATCTATTCAGGTGGAAATTAGTCCGTCATGTCCTGTCTATGTGTAATAAAATACCGTTTGTCGCCAACTTTTTCTGTTTTTTTTTAGCATTGTGGCTAACTGTTGTTAGCATAGTGACTCACCTCGCCAATAACAGCTCTGAAAAAACATTAAAACTCATCATGATTAACAATTCTGAAACTCAGAATGCATTAGCTAAGTGAGCAAATCACGTAGACTGAAGTAGAAGCTTAAATTAATTATTTCTGTTGTTTACATTTAAGAATGCAAAATCAGGTACAGTCCCTTTAAAACATTGTCACACTGTAGATTTCTTTCCATCTCAATGAGCATGTGTGTGAACAGTTTTGACCTCATGGGGAGAGCAGCATTCTCACTCATCTGAGACCCCTGAGTCCCCTTTGCAAAACTGTTAAGTATGCTCTTATCAAGTCCAAGAGCCTGCTTTATGTGTCACCCAAAACCAAGTCATAGTGGACAGTGACGCACAGATGAAAACTCAAATGTCACCTGTTCGTTGTTCTATGCAATGTTTTAGAGAAGATAATTATACATTTTCCACATCGTTCTTAACATCTCTGTAATGTGCTTGGCTCATTCTTGTCATTTTGACTGCAGGGACAGGTGGAGTGAATCAGACCAATTATGTCGTCATTGTGACATCAATAAGGATTTACAAAAAGCCGTTATGCAACCATTTTGTAAATGGGCTAAAAATTCTTAATCCTGTGTACTTTCTAGGAAGTACACAGGTTTAGACTTTGGTACATTGTTGGTACATTTGGATATTGTATTTCCTAACCTGTAACACAGAACTAAATACAGTACTTATCTATAGAATTGTCTAAAATTCTATGAAGACTGTAAGGGACTGACAAAATTTGGTCATTTCAGTGATTAATGAGTTGATAATGTCATAGTCAACCATACTTTTTATTAATTAACTAACTGATAAGGATTTGGGAAAGTTTATTCTAACTTTTTGACATAAAAATTTAATTTATTTGTATTTTTACTTATATGCTGGTCAGATCATTATGACATACTTTTAGTTGACTAATTGATCTCTAGAGTGTGTCTTTAGTTGAACAAGACTTTCTTTAATTGACTACTACACATGGGTCACTGAAGATGATTTGTGTGGTCCTTTCGACTGTTGAAACTGGTAAAATCAGAAATACATGTTGTGGTCCAGTCACAACATGCATATAGAGAGAGTGATGTGTATTTTCATATAACAGTTTGTGTATTTATCTGTGGAGTAGTGCAGTTGAGTTTTGGACCTGTCTTCGTCCAGAGGTCTCTGCAGTAAGCAAACACCCATTTGATGACTAGCCAAGTCGAAGGGGAACAAGGCGTGCAGTGTGTCCGGCCTCGGAGTGCTTTGTGCTGGAGAGGGCCGGCCTTGGAGCTCCTGGCCTCACGTGATCCGCCTGGAGATGAGGACTTCTTTTCTGTCAGCACAGTCTGGACATTAAACAAACATCAGTCTCCAGTATCTTTAGGCAGTGAGGAAGTAAGATGTAATAGCACATCTGTTTTGTTCACCTTTAACTGATTTAACTACTGCATTATTGACAATCCCACAATAATTTAATGTTTCTGTGAATTTTGCTTATGAATTCTCAACATGAACTGTTCAACCTGACCATACACATCGCGCAATATCTTTCCGTTTATGAGCCAAGCTTGGATTTAAAAACCATCCCATCTTAAAACCCATATACCAGATTGACATTTTCTAATTTTGACTTAGATTGTGCAATGGTCCTTGTGCTTAATATCTGTCATAGTTTTACAGCAGTTAAGTTACAGAGATTGACAAACAAAAGTTAAAAATAACTAGATATAATTTGAGTTGTAAACAGAATCTGTCCATGACTGTATGTCATAAAAAAGTTCTGAATTGTAAAGACAAAATTGACTTGAAGTTTATTGTACAGTCATGGTTTCTTACGGGTTTAAAGAAGAACTTAACAAAATTAAAGTGTTGCATGGTACAATTCTTTAATTATGTGACTAAAGGTATTTTGCTTTTGTCACATAATTGCCGTTGATTGACAACTACAAACCTCATCAAAATAGCCAAATGATGAGTGAAATCGTATTTATGATTATGTATGCTGTATGCTTTACTGAAAAATCTAATCTATGTATTTTAAAGAGGAACTATTGTGCAGTGTAGATCATTATTACAGCATTGAGCTAATGGTGCACGGTAGCAAGTGGCTTCCCAATAAGGAGATCGTGGGTTCGACTCCCGGGTCGGACCATATCAACATCTCACGATCTCTCTGGGTGGAGTTTGCATGTTCTCCCGTGTCACCGTGGTTTTCTCCGGGTACTCCGGTTTCCTCCCACTCCAAAAACATGCGTGTTTAGGTTAATGGACATCACTGTAAATTTCCCTTAGAGAATGACTGAGAGAGTGAATGATTGTCTGTCTAACCCTGCGACGAGTTGGCCACTGTCAGGGTGTTTCCCCGCCTAAGGCCACAGTTACTGGGATAGGCTCCAGTCACCCGCGACCCCTAATGGGATTAAGCGGTAGAAAATGAATGAATCAATGAATGAGCTAAAATGACAAGTATTTTTACTTTGAAAATTGTTGCATAGTTTTCCCCTTAGGGTGCATTGGCCTTTGGAGAGCTGCAATATCTGTATTTATTTTAAATTTGTGTTAAATTGCGCCACATGGCCGCGTGTGCATGTGCAGTAGAAGTATACTGTATAAATGTGAAAATGTGGAGCAATGCATATTAAAATAAAAATGCAGAATTCAATATTAAGTATAAATACAAATTAAGTAAATGTAAAGGTGTAAAAATGCGGGAGCAATGGAGTCTTTCTCATTTAGAATAAACAAGGACATCATTTAGAAATCTACCACGTACCTTTTTGTGATTTTTGCTTGTGAATTGTCAACATGAGGCAGAGACTAAATAAACTTCAGGCTCTGTTTTAAGTGCAGTACTTTTAGATCAGTAAGCTGGAATAGAAGTAAGGATGTAAACATAATCGCTTTTAACATTTACAATCCCATAACCAAATAAACTTTTTCTTGTCAGTTCTGCTGGGGCTTAGTTTACTTGGACATTTGTTGTCCTCAGTAAACAGGCAGGTTGTTCCTTCTCTCTCTCTTTTCACGGTCTTGTTGTAGGTGTGGGCTCTGCTGGTGCTGATGAGTACATTGTGTTTGTGTCTGTCTCTGTCTCGTGCCTGGATATCGGAGCAGTAAACACTATTGTGAGCTGGCACCAGGTATTTTGTGCTGTGCCACTCACTCCACCTTTGCAAAAACGTCAGTCTCAACAGCTGTGCAAACTCAATGAGATGAATAAACCATGGGAGAATCAGAGCCCTCTACCTGTAAATGTCAGCCAGTCTGTACAGCTTAATGGAAAAGCAGAGAGGGTCCCAAGGGTCGCTTTATGGAGAAAGGCCAGATTTATATAACTCTGTTGACCTAAACTCTTTGTTTAGAGGTCTTGCATCTGAGTTTTCATTTATTGTTGCTACAACTAACATTGCTCTGGAGGTGGGCAGAATTTAGAATTTAGTTATACCTTAATTTTTACAATGTTGCTGGCTGTCACAATGTAGAATTCATGGCAGTAATTGGCCAGGTTGAGGGTAAGAGGCAGTTTTTCTTAAAGTTTTCACTGCAATTTTCTGTGTAGAGTTTGCATGTTCTTCCTTGTGTCTTGGTGGTTTCTTCCTTGCACTCTGGTTTCCCCACCAATGAATAACATGCGGGTTAGGGAACGCTTGGTTTAAGCAACTCACTTTTGCAGAGCTGCTCATGGGCTGTTTACAATCACTGAGTAGGGAGGGAGGTTGCTGTGTGAAGCACTTTGGAAGACAACTATCTGTGAAATTCTAGTTCAAAGCTTGTGTAAAAGTTTAAGGTTTAAGCATAAAGAGACATATAGAGGAATTTGCATCATGCAGAAAGAGCTCATCTCCATTTGTTTACATTGGGAAACTTGTTTGAATTAAACAACGAAACGGGACGACAGCTAGCTGCTTTCATCAGGTATGAACCAGTCTGACAGACATCTGTCCCCTGAAGCTTGAGACAGTGTTTTTCTCGCCGTTTTTCTCTCTTACCTGAATGTAACTTCCAAGGGTCGCAGGATCAGATTTCATCCAGAAATGTTAACTTAGCGGCATAACTTTTGTTTTTGCAAAGTGATAAACTCTTGACGTCAGCTGACAACGGAGCTTTTTTGACTTGTTTCCACTGTTTGTGTCTATGTGCGGAGGCTCTTTCTGCAGGACGGCTGCGCGCGCATCGCCCGTGTTGATAAACAAAAAATCCCTCTATACATTATAAAATGTTGTGTTGAATAGATTCTGTTCATAAAACTTGACTGACCAATACAATTATAATGGTTTAGCTAAAATAATATTGTGTAAATGCATTTTTTAGTGTTGTTTTGCAAAAGTCAAATGGGTCTAGTCACTAATGAACATCGCCAGACTGAAAATGCAATGTTTGCGTAAATTGTCTTTGTAGTTGTTGACATGTGTGGGGAAGTACTTTGTGTATTTTTCAACTTTTATTGGTCAATTTCATTATAATTTACAACTTAACATATAAACTATAATATTAATACAAGACTATAACTCAGTCATGATATAAAAAGGGTGCTCTTCTGTCATTGGGCTTTAAATGTTAATAAGTGTGCCCCAAAATAAAGTACTAACAATTGGACAAAGAAGGTAAAACTGAAATAAATTGCTCGTATTAGTCCCTCTGATCCAATGAAGAGCACCATTTAAGAACACACATAAGTTGGCAAACCTCACGCACACGTCTGAGTCGGCCCTGGTGGTGGCGGCGGCTAACCCCTGCAGCTAATTATCTTTAAATTAGGGATGAGGTCCAGGTTTAATTAGGCTTGGCCACAAGGAGGGCTGAAGCTTAACAGTAACTCCAGTAACTTCAGCTGCCAAAGCTCATCAGGCTAATGGAGACTCAATGTGGAGGGCCTCGGGGGCCTGACAGAAGAGCCCTGCTTCCTGCCGTTAACACACCTACATATGCACACACACAGATTAAACTTACATCTGAAGAACCAGGAAGTTTCACTTTTTATTTGCATTTTTTAACATAATCGCTTTTGGGAAATCTTCAACTTTTCTGAATGTTTATTGTCAGTCATTGTGTCAGCGTCTGGTTTGACTCGTTTTAAATAGATACTTAATTGTTCCCAAGAGCCAGTTATTTAAAGTTGAATCAAGACACATTCAAACTTAGAAGACATTCATTTGTTCTATTGGGTTATAAACACTTACATAAAACTTATATTTTTAATGTGATAAGTGAACATGTTCTGGTAAATTATATTTAGCAATTGTATTTGGTATTTGTAAGTTTTTCTGACAGATCTGAGTTTGCAATGAGCATAAAAATTAATGGAAAAAAAAATTTTTTAAATATTTTTACTTTTTTAAATTTAATTTGACTTTAATTCTGAGAACTTTTTTCTTGAATCATTCATCCTCGGCTGCTTAACACTAGGTGTGTTTGATATATGAATGTATTCTCAGTTACAAGTCAGTGAAAGTATTTCACAAAGACAAATTAAAGTGTACAAATGTAAGATTGTTGTAATGCAATATTAGTAGCATTTTAGTCCAGGCTTTTACACAAAATCAGTTGCACTTCTCTTGCCAATCAGAGCAGGTGAAAAATACTGAATTGCTCACATGTAAGAAAACTGCTTTCCTGCAATAACTGCCAATATTAACAGTAATTAGTTAATTGAATTTGAAGAACCATACGCCATAGATATACAGTCATCACTCATTATGGCTGCAGACCACTCATGGACAGTGGGAGAACATGCATTATCATGACCTCTTCCTCTCCCCTTCCACTATCTGTCCACTGTGATTGTCTCCCTGACTTCCCTGAATGAGGCCTCCTGACAGGCCCTGGTTATGGCCATCTTCACTTGTCACCAGAGGAAGAACCAGGGACGAACAGTGCAGGACATATTACACCAGCTGACCTCTGAGACCACAGAGAACAAAACTGCTTAACCAGCATCCTTAGACCAAGAGAAATCATTTTCCCTACACAGCCAAAGTCGAAACAATTTGGAAAAAAAATATATATATATATGTAGGCCGAAATGTGATTTTTCTCTCCTGTAAAACAGCTGTGTTTAGATTTTGCGGTTTTATTAGTAGATTTCTGCCCCAAGTTCACATCTGTCGAGGACAATAGACAAAACAACTGAAATATACTATTTATGAGCTGTCAAACTAATTAAACCATTTTTAAAGAAACCCATAAACTACAGATTTTTAGGCAAAAAAAACAAAAACTGCTATTTGTAAAGAGAATTTTGCAGCCTTTGCTATTTGTTAATTGTGTAAATTAAATGCAATTTCAATGAATTATCTACATAAACTTGAAGTCTTATTTGAGATTGCAAATGTGTTTAAATGTTGCAAACACTGTTTAGTGTCAAATCTGGACATTATTTCCCACAAAACAATTATGTGCAAAACTCTCTCCAAGTGTATTACAGCATATTAACATATTGTAAATAAATTACAATATTAATAGTAAAAATCCAAAAGGACCAGATGCAGAAATGTGCCCACACACTCCATTCCATTGTGAAAATAAAATAAGTTAGCTTTTGTCATATACTATTTTGTGCCTCCCGAGCGTCACATGGACATTCAAATATCACAGGCTTTTTCTATTAAAGTCAAGTTATGTGAGACTGAAACGTGTTCACAATAAAAAACCCACCGACAAAAGGATATTTTCAGTCCATTGTTGGTTGAGTGCGTTTTGTACTCTCTTCACCCGCTGCACTTACTGTCTGTTCTCCTGCACACTTCAAAAACATGTTTCTTTTTTGCCATTGCAATATCTGTATAAATAATATTTTAGGGTTTCTTTAAAAGTGAACGCTTTTCTGTAGTCCACCTCCTGTTCATCTCCATGGAGAGGCTTCTGCTTCGATTGGTCCATCACATGCCATTAAATATGACAGCCTACATTTTGTCAGTTACAAATGTTTCTTTGCAAAACTATACACTTTTGAATTTTGAGAACACTGAGCCCCTGAACAACACAAACATGCACTCAAATTAACTAAGGCAACCTTTAAATGCCTCCCATTTCCTGTTAGAGTCAGACGTCCCTTCTTCCTGGAGAAATGTCAAGTAGACCCCATGCTGTCCATCACACTGTCACCTCAGACGGACTCTGGGGCAAAGGGCCAAGCTCTGATTGGCCTGTGCTCTCTGTCTCTGCTGCCTCTGTTACACTGAAGATACTCCACACAACCTCTGCAAAATCTGAGCTGGTTCAAAAGTGAACTGAGCTTCATTGTGTTTTGAATCACATTTTCTTTGTCTCCTCTGCTTGTTCTATTTACCTTATTTTGCCCCGCCCACTTGTGTTGGCACTCCACTTCATCTTAAGCTGATTTTTTTAGTTGTGTGTCATTTTACGTTCTTTGGAGCTTCTGTCGTTTGTTTCTTCCCCAGGGCTTCTGGTAGCCAATCAGAAAGCTTGCCAGTCAGAAAGCTTGCAGCAACAGTAGCGCCGTGTTCGTGCTGTTCGTTTGGTCCTACGCTCAAAAGTCACTTGGCGTCAAAGCGCACAGCTGATCAGTGATCTGGTTGTGATTGGTGTTATTGACCAAACACACCTGGAACGTGATTAGCTCTGGACAGAAGCTCCAACGGCAGCCTGTCCCAGGATGTGATCATGTGACTGATCAGACAGAGAAGTCTACAACAGCCTCTAAGTTTGTTAACGTGTTTGCCTGTCTGCCTGCAGTTTAATAAACCCAACAACTGAATTCTACAAGCTAACCGCCGCTAAACAGGAAGTTGACTGCCAAGAAAAGTGGGCGGGCCCGGATAAGGTGAATAGAAGCTTCCACATAATGTTTCCAAAATGCATCTATTCTGGTTCATCAAATATAGTGCTTTCTGTATATTCCTAAATAACAATTGTTTTTTGTTTAGTACAGTGTTGTTTTACTCTCAGGGTGGGTACTGTTTTGTTCTTCCCCGCTTTCTCTCCCGTCCATGGCTCCTTCCGAATTCATCAATTATCCCCGTAGCCACTAGCCACTTAAGCCCAAACCGGATGCACGTGACCACACGCCATATTAAGAGCCGTTCGAATTGAGCAACTGGGAGTTAGGTGTTAGGAGCTAGGAGCCTCTATGCTAACTAACTTGGCTCCTTTAGCATAGGAACCTCTGATGCTAACTTACTGCCGGTAAGGAGCTAGTGGACATCCCACAATGCACTGCGCAGCTCGCTCCGCAAATAAATGGATATTTATGACAATATTTGATCTGTGAATGATGAGTTTGTAATGAATGAAAAGTTTTACTGCCTCGGACTTTAAACACACAGAACTATTCTCTGCATTAAACAAACTTTATAAACTTTAAAAATATAAGGTTTTAGTGCCACATCACCTTCATTAAATGTAATGCCGCATCTCTTTACACTATTTACGTGTGAAGAAACTACACTTAAAGCCACAGGCTCATTTGCATGTGGTCCGCTGGGAGCGGGGGAGAAGGAAGAAGGGGAGACGCGCTGCTGCTGCTGCTGCTGCAGGCAAAGAAGGATTTACGGGAATATATTTGTCCTTTCTCTCACAGACAGGTGATGGTGAGTCTGTTATATTTATTCTATCCTGTCCTGTGCATATATAAGCTACTGTTTGTGCAGAAAAGTGTTGTTGAAACTTCGTGTTTAAACTTTTCACAAAGATGGCTCAGTCTGAGGTTTATTGTAGTATTTTATTAAACAGCAGCAGATTCATGAACAAATGTGTTGTTTATGTAACTGTCATGTCATTCAAATCAGCGCATTAGGTCCGTGTTTGTAGTCCGATGGTGGATGTTGTAGTTTTTCATAAACAGCTGTAGAGTCGCGTCATTTCCCTCGTTGTTTCCCGCGGTTGGTTAGGACGTTCAGATTCACTAAACAGAGCTAAGGCCTCTTCTCTCAGCTGTCTAGTGCTCTTACTGTTGACCTCGTGGCGACCTCCACTGGTAAGGAGCTAGAGGCTAGGAACTAGAAGCTAGTGGCTATAAATTAGGGCTATTCGGAACCAGGGCATGAGTGCTCAAATGGCCTCCCCTTAAGTGCGTGCCAACCCTAAAACAGCCTAAATCTTTCTATATAAATCGCGTTGATTTGTACAGACATTTGAAATAAACGAGTCCCTCTGTCCTGTAAAGATGAATGCGTGTAGCCGCCGACAATCGATGCCATGATGAAGTGCAGTGACAGACCTCTGACATCTCCATTAATTGCTCATCTTGCTTCACGTTGAGCCTTTAGCTAATCACCATGGCGATGATAGGAATGAGAAGTGACTATTAGGCCTTTGGCAATTGGTTTACTCTGTTTTCAGACTTATTTTCTCTGCCAGTGATTAATATTGATTACACACAGAAGCCAATAAAGCAAGGCCCTGTGCGACTGTGAGTTCAGGTAAGGGCTACTTGTTTTCTTCAGGATGCACTCACTTTTAATTAAGTGTGAACAACTTAATCAAGCAGAGGTGTGGATGTCAGGGCCAAATTTTCTTTTACAGTGGATAAAATTTGAACATTCAAACATCTTGAGTTACATGTAACAGGGAGAGTCTGCCAAATGACTTAGTGAGTGATGAAAGTAACTAATTACCAGGCAAAGTAACTATTAAATTACACTCAAAAAGCTGAAATATCCTAAACATTATGGGCTAACAGCACAATAACCAAACACGTGCAGACATCAGAAGATAATAAACATCTGCACGCTTAAAATAGAGAACCATTAATAAATAGACGATAAATAGCAATAATTAAGAAAGAAAAGAGACTGCGACTGCTGTAGAATCACTTACTGTGGCTGCAATCTGTAAACCTTAAACATGCAAGTTTATTTGTGAACTTCAAACACATATAGCACACGCGCTGTCGTCTGTTTTTCTTCCATGTAATAATATACTAAAATAGTGAGATATATCCTTAAAATTCACTTGTTTGAGCATATTTCCTTGTCGTGTATTGAAAAGAGAGCGAAAGAGAGTTGCATTTGCTCCACCAATCAACAATATCATGAAAGTCACCAGACCCACCCAGCGCCGCTTCTTTGACTTTGATTGAGCTCCGGGAAAAGGAAATATTCCCTTGTATTTTTTTTACTTTTTGATTACTTGACTTCTAATCCAAACCACATTTGCTGACTGAAGATCGTCATAAAAATAAATAAATAAATTACAGTTACAGTCAGTTTGAAAATTTTAATATCAATGTCAAGCAGGACTCCAACAGAAATGAGGCTTATAATTAATATTAATTCATATTTAATTCAAGATTGAGGTTTGTCATTTAATTATCAGTTTTTATTGTGACGTCCACAGCTAACTGTTGGAAAGTTGGTTAAAAGTCTGTATTTCCTCCATCAAACTCTGCAGACATCTTCCATTTTAAAATATACCGCAGCAAAAAAAAAAAAAAAAAAAGGTGGGGTTCAACAAGTAGGGCTGATTCATCTAGATTAAAGTAGAACATATATATTTCTACAAATTCAGTGATCAAACAAACAATGCATGTGTTTCTCTTCCAGTGCGTACACTTGCTGATTTTGCATTCTTGAGCTGTATTTGCTGTGATGATGTGGCCCCAAACTCGTCGGCCAACACAATGTGGTCTGTGGTTTTGCTCGGGGCTCAGACTGAACATGGTGTTAATCTCTTTACGCATGTACAAATGTGCTGCAGCCGACCGGGGCATCTGAGCTAATCTGTGCAGAAGACCTCACGCCTCTACATCTGTCGGCTGCACGGGCCACTGTGTCTGCAGGTGCACTGTGCTGTGGGCTAATATAGACACAGATGAAGTCATTCTGTCTGCATGCGCCACAGGACACCACAACACAAGACATTATGCACTTCAGAGAATACATTTCAAAACAGATAGCTCGAACTTCTATTGGTCTATCATTACAGTGGCTACTAGGGATGGGAAGAGACAGAATTTTCACGAGACGAGACGAGCCACGAGATTGAGTCCACGAGATCGAGACGAGACAAGATTTTTAAATAATTTGCATTAATTGTTTCAATTTAGAATTTAAACAAGGCACATTACAACATTTGATTTGTATTATTTATTATTGTTAGTTTATATTATTTTAGTTTAGCTTTCCCTTTCATTATGTGTATCACCTTGGATTTTTATTATTTGAACGATCTGTGTTTTGACTGAAATTGATCCACTCCTCCGTGTGTAGCTCAGACTCCGCCCCTTCCTCTTTCCTTCACAGCGCTGCTGCTGCTGCTGCTGCAGGGACCAGACGCACAGATGAGGAGACTTTCCTACTTTTTACATGACAGAGGCCAAAATATCTCTTTGTGGATCTATTTTAAAGTGTTTAAGTGTGAAAAACACCGCGCTGTTCCCGCGATGTCCGCGCGTATATTTGACGATTATATATTTTTCGCGCTAACTTTTACAATGTTTAGGACTAATTATCTCTGTCAATATTGGTCCTATCTTTACGAAATAAAAACTGAGACAGAGTTTAGAGTGTTTTCTGTCAGAATAAGTCCGCTACAAGTCTGTGTGTGGAGGAGAATATTTGCTACAGCTGCTCAAAGATACAAAACTTAATTTCATGACCATGGAAAATCTCACGAGACAGATCAGTACGTGTGCGCACAGTATCGTGACAGTTTGATCTCGCGAGATCTCGCGGCACGAGATCTCGTCCCATCCCTAGTGGCTACTAACAGATTTGTGAACCTATCTCTCTGACAATCTTCCAATGTGTAGATAATTGGTCATACAGGTTTTAGTATTTAGTATTTGCCATGCCTTCTTAAACTAATCGATCTGCAAGACATGTATTTAGTTAATCAAGATTTTTTTTGTTTGAATACACAATTTTGGTATTTAATGCAGGTGTTTGTTGAGTGAGTGACAGCTGAACTTAGACAATCATAGTGAAGGCTAAGCTTTCTGAAAAAGTAGATCATTTTATTCACCTCAAAGGCAAAAGGAAAGTACACGAACTGTGATAAAATTGATATAGTTTGTGATCTGGCTCCAAAAAGATCTTGATATAATTTCTCCCAGCCCTAGTTATGACTAAAATATATGTTTTAAAATTGTAATTGGGCTTCGAGTATGGCACAAACTGTGATCAGAGAAATGCAGAAATATGTCTGGCTTAGACTACACTTGGTCTAGCTGCGGCTACTGTTGGAGCGGTCGTCTTGTTGCGAAAAGCTCACATGAAGTTTGGTGCACTTGTAATGCTGTTGCTGCCTTTGATTTGTATTAAGAAGGACCATATCACTTTTGCAATAATCACTGTCTGCCTTTATGCTTTAATACACAGTATATGCAGTTACTTGCATTAATTTCCACTTCATTAACCTTTTTTCAGGTAGTTTAATTTGAACTTACTTATTTCCACCTCTGCACATTTGAAGGTGGAAGGCAAATGTTTAACTTTGTGAGCTGGGCCTTAATGAGCAGAATTAGCTGCAGATCAAAGAGGACAATTAAAGGGGATGTTTGTGGTGGTGAGGGCTAATTAACATCACAACACACCACCATGAAGAAGAGTGTCTCATTATGTGTGCTGCAGTATGTACAGGCTGATGGTGTCAGGGAGAGAGCACACGGATTACACTATGGGCAATGGACAAGCTGCACTTCCAGACGTATTATTTCTACTGTTGGTAGAGAGCACAGTCAAATCACTTTGAGACTAATACTACTTTGAGACTAATAGGCCTACTACTATTATTACCAGTATCATACATTTGTGTTTTTTATAAAAAAGTTACTATATATATTCTGAGGCTGCAATAGATGTATCCTTATTGAGATATATCATGACAAACTTGTTGTTTTAGCATATTAACAATTGCCATGCCATAGACTTGATACCATTCATTTTTGACTATTTAAAATGTCTTCACGCCAAGTGCTAATTCAACAACTTTCTTTTCTCTCCTACACAACTACAAACAGCAAACAGGCTTGGATATCTGGTAGTAATGTTTGCCGGCACAAAGAAAAACAAAAGCTAGTCCCTGTCTGCTCTCATTTAATTCCAGCTTAATTAAGAGGGGAATTAACTTTGATCTGCTGCAGTGTATAGAAGCTGTCTATAGCTACAGAAAAGGTCTACATTTTACCAATAGCTTCTCACTGTTTGAAGTCGGTATAGTTAAGAACAGGAAAGATACTATTAGACCAACCTGAGTGATGCTTGTTAGCTGATCTGGAGGCGAGCCGCCCTTAGCTGCTCTCATCGCTAATAGCATAAGCTCAACAATGGATCAAAGGTCCAGGGTGGTCCATCATTTTAGTGGTCTCAGACAATGTCTTTTCCTTTCTTTGTCCCTGCAGCGAGGGTTCATTATGTACATAAGCTGAGCAGCGATGGAGGACAAACTGCATGTTCCCTTTTTGTAATTAGTTTGACGTACAAGCTGAAATCATCAAGATCTTCTCTTAAGAAAAGAAAAAGCGCGTGTGTTATTCTGCATCTATTGGGATTTCAACAGTCTGCCAGTTTAGCAGTTGATTGGAAGTTTTATCACTTTATACTTAATGACAGTGGTATTTTATAAACTCATGAGAAACCATATACAATAGTCCTGTTTTTGCATTTGAGTCACAATGGGACTGGACCAATCACGGGGTAGCATTGTTGAATAGAGCCTCCTAGTGACAAGCCCACATACTGTAGATCAGAACCAACACGGCAATGCAGATAGACACACTATTTCAGCAGAAAACACAGTATTTTTTCATTTTGTGTGCGTTTCTGAAAGGTACTTTTCTTTTCAACGTATGTACAGATGTAACTTAAGTTAACCTTCAGCATTACTAATCTGACTGTAATGTATGCCTCTGTTTTACTTGTCATTCAAAACATCAAGGACCCGCTAACATCCACCAGCCCTCTCAGGTTGTACGCAAACACAAGAGGTCAAAGGTCAAGTGTCCTGCTCAAGAACTCATCAGTACAGTGTATTGCAAGCACTGCTCTACCGATTCTTTAGTCCTGACTTGATTCTGACTGCACATAGATAACTGGACTCTCATTCGCACAACATTTCTGTGTGCATAGTTTATGGTGATGCTCTCCTACTGTTTACAATGTTTTCCCTCCATTCTCAGCCACTAACAACATGCAGCGGTTGTGCATATGATAAGCACGTCCCAGTAGAGCTCCAGTTAAGTGCGGCTCTGACTGTGTCTCCGTCCCCGGCTTCTCGTTCTTCCTGTTGAGGTTTTGGAACTCTCCCGCCTTTGTGCTTTCCGAACATCCCAGAGGAGCGTCGCATCTGTCCGTCAGCGCATCCCTGCAGGCCACAGACGGGTGGGACAGCAGCGCGACTGGGAGGAGGTGCATTGTGAGTGACATGGTTGGTAATCATGGTAATTTAAAAGTTAGTAAGGTGTTTCCTGGCTGGCTCTAGGAGAGAAGGAAGCAAGGGAACAGGAGATGCTCAGTGAGTGCTGGCAAAACGCTCAGTGAAGATGAGACTCATTCGTCTTCCTCAGAGCGACTGTCAAATATCTGCACAGCTACGTCCAAACTTCACTGAGTCTGGTGTAAAAGTTGGAAATTAAAGTTTAACAGCTGAATTATTTTTAGCAGATTCACTCTAAGGCATGTGGAGTCGGATTTACTTGGAGAAAGCTGAGCAGATTAGCCTAGAAGGAATCCGGTCAAGGTTTATTGTTAACATTTTTTCTTTTTTTTTTTTTTTCAATATTGATACTAACAACAAAGCAATCAGGTTCTGAAACGGTGAAACTGTGCAGGCTGAAATATTGTTTCTGAAAATGACATGTTTGTGCAGATTTCTGTAAAAACACCACAAAACTCTGTGGCAATCGTCACATTTTTGAGTAAAATCCCAAGAATGTTACTAGTTCTTGATGTGTTATTTTTGTGCCAAATTAGTTGGAAAATTCCCGGACATTGCTATAAAACCGTTTTTGTTTTTAATGGAAACTTTGGGATCTATGCTTTCTGCAGTTTTCTCACAGATTGCTATTCATATTTTGGCTTTATCTTCATGCATTAGTTTATGTTACAACGTTAATTAATGTTCTATACCTGATTTTTACGCTCTTAAAAAGTCAACAAATAGTTTTTTTTCTTCTAATTTCTCACAGCCGTCCACATGTTTGGCTTATTTAAACTAAGCCTCATAATTCTGGACCACAATCTGTTTAGAAGAACTTTAAGAAGCCAGTTCAAGTTAAGCCTTGCCAGAAGGCTAATAAAGACTATAGTCAAACACTAACAACACAAACAAGGGTGTTGCTTTAGGAATGGAACAATGCAAACTATTATTCACTCAAATAGATACTTTGACAATTAAGCTGTGATGACTTTATAATATTTTCTTTAAATTATATATTAATATAATAAAATTCAAAACTAAAAGCTGGGCAATATATCAATTTTAGAATGTTATGTTGAAGATATGCAAAAATTCATTATCGAGCATATTGTGTAGTAACAAAAAATGCTAATTAACAGTAAAAATAATTGCTGATGCAAGCTTTAAATAGACAGTGTAATTTATATGGATAGCAAAGTTATTCAAAGAGCTTTATACGATATGCTCTGGAACAACTACAAACTTTAATGTGGTAGTATTATTAAAGCAGTTAAATTAAGAAGTATTAATTATGATTTGAGGACATTTTTGACTTTCTTTTATAATAATTTGGCATGATATAAACAAGTACAGAAGCAGTTTAGCTAATTTCAAATTTATTTATAAATGTGTATTTTTTCTGTTTTTGTCTAATGAAGACTATAATTTTTCCAGTATAAAGCAGGAAATGTAAGTTTATAAAGTAGATGCTGCACTTTTGTATTAAACATTTCACAATCCAGCCCTAATCTACATATTCGGATGAACACATTATTCACAATAGTGTCAATATTTACAGTGCTGTATAACGTTCTTATAACGTTTAAGTTTGCACTGAAGAAAAGAAACAAACGGGCGGTTTTGTAACTCCACAATGATGAGACACTTTACAGGCAGAAAAGTTGCTAATGGTATTAAAACCCTTTCATGCCCTTGAAGCCGTTTTTTTCTTTATTCCAGTATTATCTTTCATTATTTCATGTGCGCTTCTGTTTTGCTCATTTTCTCTTTAATATCTCCTCATTACAAACGGAATAAATAGTATTTCCGAGCCGAACATATTGAAAATGCTGGTTATCTTTAAAACGGCAGCTGTCTTGGTGCAGATAGAAACATGCAAAAAAAAAAGTGCAGTTTGCTTTTCAGCTGTGAGCGTGGCTAATCGTATTGTGCACACCACCACTGGGCTGTGATGATTGTTTATGAAATACAAAAGTCTTTCTGTCGCTCTTTTCGACAGTAAACGGTCGTCAAATTGACTGACTGGAAGATGTGCTTTTATTTAAAACAGGATTGTTCACTTGGATTCTTTTTACTCCTGTTGGTTAAAACACGACTAGATGTCTTATTCATGGCAACATAAAAGAAGAAGTAAATTGGTACAAAGTGAAGTGCAGTTTTTGACGGTTTACAGAATGTTTCTACAAAGTGGCAGTTGTAAAGCAGATAAAAATTATAAGGTGGTATAGCCTGGCCAGACACGAATAATCTCAATAAAGTCTTGTTCTGCTTACCTAGTTTAGTAGCAATTCTAGTATTTGTTTCAGTGTGTTTTTCAAGCTTCTCTTAAACATTTCTTGTACGTCTGAAGGCCACAAACTTGGAAATTGTATTGGTCACAAACCTTTGACTAGTCATCATTATCATTATTTGTATTTTGATACAAGTTCGAGTAGAACTACTGCAAGTTCGAGTAATTCTGTATTGTCTTGCATTCCAGGCTTGGCGGGGTTACTCCTGTTTGTGTTGCCTGATTTTCTTTTTACGTGTTTCAACTAGGGATGGAAAATTGATTCAAAAACTACGGAAATCATCCTAAGTATGCAGCGATTGAATCAAAAGGCCAGAATGATCAGTTTTGCTCATGCAGCCACTGACTTACACACACATTCTGTAGTTGTATAATACAAACAATAATAGCCTTGATGTTTGAAGAAACAAAGCATGAACTTGTGCAAGACAAGATGGAATGTGCATTATTATGTTGCTGATGGGTGAACCCAGACACTTAATTTTAAATGTTAAGAAAATATACAAATTCTAAGCACTAACTACTGTGGCTTTGTTAGTAATTTACTATGGTTTATTTTGTGTCTTAAGGTAAAAAATAATAAGAAAGATAAACTAACAAAATTGAAAACCAAATCGAATTGTTCGTCCCATGCCTAGTTATAGAGGGATTTTCGTTTTTCTCACTCACCTGAATGTAACTTTTAAGGGTCATAGAGTCGAATTTCATTCACAATTGTCGACTTAGCAGCATAACTTTTGTTTTCGCACAGTGATAAACTCTTGTGACAACTGAGCTTTTTCAACTTGTTTCCACTGTTTGTGTCTGAGTGGCGGCGCTCTCTACAGGCGGAGTGCGCCTACATCGCCTGTTGATAAACAAAAAATCCCACTAAAACTCAATATTTAGCATAGTTATAATTCTTTATCTTATTTCTCCACATTGTGTTTGTGTTTGGAACTCTTATTTGAGAACATGTATATTCTTACTATTGACTGTCATGTATTTTTGACACTCACTGCTAACTTTTTGAATGCAGTGAAGTAATTTGTAAAAGCTCCATAAGATGAATAGCTAATGACTTCCCAATGTTGTGCTATACATTTAAAAAGTAGCCTATGCCCAGTACATGCATTCACAACTGTCCTCTGTGAAAACATGAAAGAGTTGGTCCACAGTCTTTGCTTGTACGCACTCTCCTCTGTGTCCAAAATAACCGTTAGCTTCTTTGCACTGTCCTATAAAAATCAAAGCTCCCTGCCCCGTTTTATTAATATTTCTCCACAGCATTGCCCACTTTAATTCTTCCCTTCCAACTTGTTATCCCTGTCTTTTTGAATTTAATTTGCATCCATTTAGGACGGAATGAGATGCCAGCTTTGCTTTCACTATCTCTCTTTTTTGTTTCTGTGTGATGGGCGACTTGCGAGCCGGCGTTTCTTCTTTATCCAGTAGTGATTAGTCTGGCCAAATAGCTGGTATTAGCAATGTAAAAATCTGCTTATCTTCTGCCAGCTGGAGCAGATGCCCATTAACCACCATCGCCAACAGTTTTTTTTTTTTTTTTAGGACGTCACAAAGCAATGCTAGAAGGGAAATACTCTGAGAAAAACAAGAAAACAGGTTGAAAAATTGCGCTGGAGAGAAAGAGAGGGAAACAAAAAAAAACAAAAACAAGGGGAAAGATGGAGAGTGATGGGGAGGACGAGGGAAGGGAGGGGGGTATTGGGGCGAGCGAGCATGGGAATAAGAAATGGCAAATTCTTTAGTTTCAGCCAATTAGTCTGAGAAGCCACTGTAATTAACTCTCGAGGGAGCCGCCGAACAGTCATGCACCTCGTTTACATAATGAGCACGAGGAGAGCCACTTTTCTCCTTTTCTCGTCCTCCTCCATTTCTGTCACCGGCTTGTTGAACCAAAGCACACGCACTTCCCCTTCTGCTGCTTACGGCCGACTCCTACAGACGACTCCCACACTGACCCATGCTCAACTGACTCCTGTGCCAAGATGGAAAGATGCGGCTTTTTACATGCTCTGTCCGTTCAGGTTTCAGAGCTGTCAATGGAAGATATTCAGCGTCAATTTGGATCATTTAGAACAATGTTGTATTAGTCTTTATAGGGCTGCGCGATTTGGTAAAAAATATCTTTTTATCTATAAATTCTGACCACTACTGTGATTCTTTATAGTTCGGGATGTTTTATTAATACAATTCGGTCCAGAGTTTACATTTATTTATGTTTAGGAGAATTTACCCCATGGAATATGAGAATGAACAGATACATTATATGTAAGATATGTTTATACAGTCTGTATTTATGCAGAAAGTCACATTTTGTTGTTTGTGAAAAAAATTCTTGGACTTTATAATTGCATCAATTAATGCTTTGATTTGAGTTTGATTTCACTTAATTTTGCAGCTCTAGGTCTTTCGTTGGCTCTTTTTAGATAATTTCACAAATACAGTTTTTCACCTTTGCAATAGTAATCTATCAGTTGTATTCATCTGGAATATAAGATTGTCTGTTACACGCAAACCTATAAAACTATCAGACTGGAGTCTGAATGTGAAGCAGTGAGGACAAACTGTTAATGTCACGTGACCATTTTTAGATAATGGGACTGATAATCAAGATTTGCTAAACCTTCTGATTTCACTAATAACTAATTCGATTGGAAACTAAATCATGTCTATGTCAATGATTCAATGATTTTAGATATTGTTTTGTTACAAACCTATGAGAGAACAATGTAGTTTTAGTGGTCTAAACAGTGTTTATGTATACAACTGAAAGCACCTGTTACTGCTTGTATGCAGGTCCTCTGCGAGTCTAACATTTGCTCCATTTTTAGTTTATTGTAGTAGCACAGTTAATGATCATGTAGTCTTGTTTTAAACCTGTTTAACATTAGTTTAATCCTGTCATAGAGCGTTAAGCAAATTATTTTCTATAAAAGTTTGCAATCCATTCCTGCAAAAGTGTTCAAACAAAGTTTCACAATGTTCACATTAGGCTGTAGTCAACCAAAGAAATTCTTGGTCGACTAAATACATGTCCCATCGACCGATTAGTCGACTAAAAAGGGGCGTGGCTAAAGCTCTGAAGCTAAAAAAATATAGTTTGATCTGACAATTTATCTGACGCAAAAAGGCAAAAGTGCAATGGAGTTCTGCAAAAACAACCAATACACAGAAAATGAATATGACACAGTGTGTTTAGAGTTTAGATTCTGGGCCCGAGCCGTGCAGGCCCGACAACTACGTGAGAAATGTGGGCCGGCCGGGTTCGGGCCAAGACGCAGAGCCGCACTGAACATGTGCGCTTCGCGGATGATTGACAGCCGCGTCAGAACACAGCGCAAAACCACCGCAGTGATAAAAAAAAGTCAGTGTTTAAGTGGCCAACTATACGGCGCGAGACTGAGTGAGAGAGAGAGAGAAGACTTGTGAATAAGCGCGGAGCAGGTAAAAGTGAAAGGAGAACGAAAGACGGGGAAGGCACGTCTTTCGTTCTCCTTTCACGTTACGCGCGCGGGAGAAAAGAAGGAACAAGAGGGAGAGAGAGAGAGAGAGAGAGAGAGAGAGAGAGAGAGAACGAAAGACAGGGAAGGCACGTCTTTCGTTCTCCTTTCACGTTACGCGCGCGGGAGAAAAGAAGGAACAAGAGGGAGAGAGAGAGAGAGAGAGAGAGAGAACGAAAGACAGGGAAGGCACGTCTTTCGTTCTCCTTTCACGTTACGCGCGCGGGAGAAAAGAAGGAACGGGAGGGCGGGAGAGGGCGGGAGAGGGAGAGAGAGAGAGAGAGAGAGAGAGGAATGTGAGGTGGAGGAAGCGGCGAGACACACTTACATTAAACATCATAAGAAGCCTTTTCTGTCATTAAAATGCCACAGTTCAGTGAGTGGGCGGGGCGGGCTCTCTTCGGGCTCGGGCTTAGGCACAGGTTCCGGTCGGGTTCGGACACGACGTGCGCGGGCTCGGGCTGGGTCGACTAATACAAATTTTGGTCGACTAAAGCCCATCGACCGATTAGTCGACTAAACGACTAAAGAACTACAGCCCTAGTTCACATACCGTATCTCCTTTAGTAAGATGGTCAGTACTCACAATATTGGTCTTTGCTGCAGCTCAAGAGACTAGCTGATAAAATAAAAGGGCAAATATTAGCTTCCTGTATTGGCTAATCAAAATCTGTCTGTTCATGGATATTCAATAAGTTGCGGCTTCAGTGCTTGACATTCTGCATATTTATTATATTGTAACTTTTGGCTTTCTGGACATTGCTTTTAGCAGATGATAAATGGCATGTTGAACTCTGGCCATATTATGTCTATTTGTACAATAGTATTAGCGGCACCAGACTAATTGCGTTTGTATATTTCCTTTCATGAACGACTACTCCATAGTTCCAACCTCCTCATCCCTTTGAACCAAGCTTAAGCAGCTGTGTACTGGATAACTTATGACCAGCCAGACTGTTAGTCAGATAGGCATCAAGGCCCAGTCATTGATTTCACACCAGTGCTGCTTTCATGTGATGCTTGCATAAGTTCTGGTTTCTAAGTTATTTATGAGTACAACTTATGTTCTCATCCACTCTTTTATATTGATTGTTGTGTTGTACAAGTTCCTAGTAACATTTCCCATCCTGCTCACTTTGTCTATTATCTCTCTACATGTAGCTGAAAAGTTTAAACGTGACAAGAATGCTTTTGATTCTCTTAATATTTAGCAATATCCGTTTTGTATCCTGGTTTCACTTTTCTAAATCCATCTGCATGTAGTGGTCAATTTTGCTCATGTAAATTTATGATAATGTCTGAACTTTTTCATTCTGCCCTTTACCCTGTTCTGATACTTTTCATTTCCTTTTGGCTCAGTATGAAAAACTGAAGGCCAGCAGTTTGACTTGAAATATAAATGAAAAACATGAAAGCAGGAGTTTTACAGGCTTACACAGGTAAAATGACAAGCATAATGTTTAGGTTAAAGGGGTGTTTTCTCCCTCCAAAAGTGTAACAATATTCTACATGTCTAATTATGATGGAGTGAAAAATTAGTAATTTACCATCAAAGCTTAAACACCCCCTAAACTCCACCCACAAACACATTTCAAACACAGCAAACTCATTGAAATGTATTGGGGGAAAGGAGGGGCTCAGAGAGGAGAGCAGCAGTGTGATTAGATTGACAGCAGGTGTCTGCAATTAGTTTCTCGATTTTGAATGGACAATACACTCTGAGGTCACAGAGACCTGGAGCTGACATGAGACACAGCCAGTTTGTGACTATTTTGGCCTGAAACCTGCTAATTTGCTCAGTTTGCACTAAAAATGCCAAAAATGACTCAGAACAGTAGACAATGCTATTTAAACACCATGTACATAGTTTAACAGCCAAAACTTATTTTAGGGTTTAGCTTCTCTTTAAAGGAACCGTATGTAAGATGCACAACTAGTGGTTTTAGAAAGGTATAACAATCACAAATGAACATGGGTTGCCAGAGTGTGAAATGGCCCATACATTGAAGATAGGAAGCTACTGATTACTGATTCAAAATTAACTTCAACTTCTAAGAAACCAAACTGGCAACCCAACTGAGAGAGTCATGTGAGGCTGATTCTGCTTTCTGATTGGATGATAAATGTAAACATCAACAACGGGACATCATGTCCATTGCTTTTTTAATTAAGAATAACTCAGAATTACATTGACTTTCAGTAAAAATAATAGCATATTTGGACTTGTTGACCTTGTATCTGTGAACACATATAATTCATGTTTATGAAATCTGACATCAAAATCTTACATACGGTTCCTTTAATGTTTTGTATGTACAGTATAATGCAGAATGTTTTTCATGTATTTAGTAATACACTATGCCATATCTAAATCAGATATGTAGATTTTGTCCATTGTAAAACACACAGCTTAGAAAAAAATGTTTTTTGTTCAAAACGACAAAACTGACTAGTCTTCACAGTAAAATCTAATTGTATCAAACAGGGGATTCCTTTTTTTGTTGGAAACAACGATTTTGTAGTCTAAGCTATTTTTACCAGCAAGTGGATGAGGTTAAAATGAGAATATTCTGAGCACTTGAGCAACAGGTGCAATACAATATAACGCGCCAATCCCACTACATGCAGCTCCGCCCCGCCCCGGTCCGCCTTTGAAAGTTGCCGCAGACTCCTCGCCCACTGTCTCCGCTCCTGTCCACTCACACACGGGCTGCGTTGCCCCGAGGAGCTCAAGAAGAGCATGCGCCAAAAACACGAGTTCAGTAGGACGTGGGCGGGGCGGAGCTGCATGTAGTGGGATTGGAGCGCAAGATTATTTAATGTGTTTGACAGGTTTTTACAACCTAATTTGGTAGATTAATACTTGCTGTAAATATAAATGATAGTTGATGAATCAAGAACAAGTTTGTGAAGTCAAGTTTAAAAACATGTTGATCTACTGTATTCTGAAAAATAACAGAATGCAGTAGCTCCAAACTCACACTTTTTCAATTCAATTCTCTCACCTGGAACACATTTTAATGACCTTGTAAACATACATTCAATTAAATAAATATTAGATTATAGTTTGCATGTGGTCAGAAAGTGAGATTCATTTTTATTTTATATTTAGACGAGCAATACACTCATTTAAAATGCTTCTACTTCACTATAAATTAATAAAATGAGTGTGCTCTAGTGTATTTTTAGAAGATACAAAAGGTCTTAACTGTGTTTTAGTGAAAAAAGAAAGTTTAGCTTGTCATAATTACTTTAAACATGCAAGAATCAATCCAAATAGTACTTTTTGCGTAAAAGGTCTTTAAAATGTGTTTTTGGCACTGCACTGTAAATGTTGAAAGGGAGAGAGGAAAATGTCTTGATGAACTGTTTTTCTCTTAAACAATAATGTACTTTAGTTTTCCACTACAAGGTTGAGAGCTGCTCTGGGCCAGTCTCTCAGTACAGTACAGCGTAACAGCGAGAAATTCCTATCTGCAGGTTATGTTTTTTCCCGCTTCCTTTGATGGCGGACCAGGGATAAAAGCCTTAAGTTGACTTCCTCTTTTATTAAAGCGAGCTTAATTTAATTAGCCGGCACGGCGTGAGTCTGCTATCGGGTCCTTCTGTTCCTGTACCCAAGGTTTGTGACGCTCTGAGGGATAGAGGCGGTGTAGAGAAAAGCTAAACTATGGGGTGGTCTCAGAGGAGGCAGTGTCCTTTAATCAGAGCTGTGCTAAGATCCTATTAGCATCTCCAGAGATACTGACTTCACACACACAAGTGGACGGACATACAGGAGTTTGAGCAGACTCATAATCTGGATTAACACAAGAATAAGTTATGGAAATTACTATTGAAACTCAATTTATTATGACTGTTTTTTTTTCTAATTAAGTGATGTTTTAAGATGCTAGAATTAAAATATTTACCTAGTACAGTTAAAAAATCGTATTTGTCTCCTTTAAATTGTTGAGGATTTGTCCATGATTAAAAATGGATGGATGAATTTGAAGCATTTTCTATCTGATGGACCTTTAGCTTCTCACA
This sequence comes from Mugilogobius chulae, assembly GCA_038363315.1. Classification (NCBI taxonomy): domain Eukaryota; kingdom Metazoa; phylum Chordata; class Actinopteri; order Gobiiformes; family Gobiidae; genus Mugilogobius; species Mugilogobius chulae. The sequence goes on along the minus strand of CM076396.1, from coordinate 43,760,663 downwards.
TCACAATCTTTTGATTTAAATAACTTCTGAGATCAAAATGTCTGGACGTCTAAGACATTCGGTAGCACTTTAAAAAAACATTTGCTAGTTAGGTAATTACCATTAAGTACCACTGGTAATACCACCAGAAGTACCAGTAATTACCCTCTTAATTACCTATTAATATCAACATGTATTATTTTGGTTGCAGTTGCAGCTTATTTACCTTTTTTTTTTTTTTTTTTAACAAACAATGAAAGTGAATTTGGAGAGAGACACCTAAACACAGCCAATCAGAACACTGCATTTGGCTCCTGATTGAAAATAAATTCTTCAATATTCAGTTCAGGCAGTACACAGTGGTTTAATTTTTTCCCAAAGTGCTGCATTTGTTATAGACTTTTTAGAGAAAAAATACAGTTTACTCATTTGTAAATGTTACCCAACTTTAAATAAACTGGAAAACTATAATTCAAGTGTTTGTTTTTATATTATTTTTTTTTTTTTTAGAATTAGTAAATTTATGTATGTGTGAATGTATGCATAGATAGATAGATAGAAAGATATATTTTTTTAAATATTTATAATAATAGGTTAGATAATTTTCTTTAACTTATATAATTCATTTATTTTGTTTAGTCTGTATATTGTTTATTTTCCTTTTTTATTTTTTTATTGCATTTGTTTTACTTCATGAACATGAGCATTGGGAGAAGAAAAAAAGTGTTACACTTGAATTTTCTATTAGAAAATGGCTGCTAAAATAAGACCTTTATTATTCTAGGTTACCATGGAAACTTCACTAGTGGTTTGCACTGTCGCTATGACGATTAGAAAGAACATTCCGAAGTCTTTGATGTCAAGCATATGTGATGTCACAAAGAGCAGAGTTTATAAGTCTGTGTGACGTACAAGACTCAGTCATTTGAACTCAGACCACAGAAGCGACAACACGCAAACAGACGAGCAGAGATATCGAAGGAACAGATTCCACGTGACCAGTGAGAACAATCTTTATAACTAGAGACAGAAAGAAATGGCAAAGGGCAAGAGAAAGAAGAAGACATTTTCAGGTACTACAGTGTTGTTATCTAACAACACCACAATACAACACTCTGGGACTCCTGAAGAAGTGTCTACACCTTCAACAAGTGCCTGTACCACCTGTTTGGACGACACCAACGAGTGGCCAGCTCTTGAAAGGCTAAAAACTGTTCTTCAGGTTTTCGGGCAAAATATTTCCCAGCACCTGAACTTGTCCAAGTAGACCTGGGTGAACCAAAACAAGTTCAGATACTTGTGGATGACAATCCCCCAGCACCTGAACTTGCACCAGTTGACCTGTGTGAACCAACACAAGTTCAGGAGCTTCCACCAGTCCAGCCCCAGTATCTGAACTTGTCCAAGTAGACCTGGGTGAACCAAAACAAGTTCAGGTACTTGTGGAAGACAATCCCTCAGCACCTGAACTTGTCCAAGTAGACCTGGGTGAACCAAAACAAGTTCAGGTACTTGTGGAAGACAATCGCTCAGCACCTGAACTTGCACCAGTTGACCTATGTGAACCAACACAAGTTCAGGAGCTTCTAGCAGTCCAGCCTCCAGTATCTGAACTTGTACAAATGGACCTTTGTCATCCGATACAAGTTCAGGTACTTCCAGAGGACCATCTCCTTGAACCTGGACTTGCCCAGATAGACCTGAGTGAACCAATACAAGTAAATCAACTTGCTGTTTCAAAAAAAAACAAAAGCCAAAAAAACAGGCCACTGGGATTTTAGCTTCCCATGTGATAAACCAGAATTTACATTTAGCTTTGGAGAAGTGGACAAATCCCTCTTTAAACTTTCGCCACAGAAGACAGAGAAGGATGAAGGTGATAAAACTATAGCAATGCAAACACCGGAGCCTGAGCAGAATGAGGAAAATCAAAAGCCAGAAAATCTAGAAACAGTTGAAACTTATACAACTATAACAACGCAAAAACCGGAGCCTGAGCAAGAGGAAAATCAAAACCAAGCAACGCCAGAAACAAATGATGAAGACTTCCTTTCAAAAGCATTGACTTGTGAATATATAGAAACTATTCCACTATCACCGGAAAGCTCAGACATTCCACTGAGAATAAGCCATTTACCTGAACCAGAGGAGGAGCCCCAAGCTAGCACAACAGTAGAAAGAAATGATGACAAGGTCTCTCAAAAATCCACACAAGAGACTTCTGAACCATCTGAACCACTAGAGATGATGCACTAACACTGAACGATTCTAACTTCCCCCAACTGACTCGAGAGTCAAAAAGAAATGTTTCCTGCCAGCCCAAAAAGGGTAGACACTGGAACACTAGAATTTCAGGCAGTCAGACCCCAACAGAAGACAAGAGGATGGCCCAGAGTACCTCAAGAGAGCCTAGGGTACTCAATCATAATCTAATCAAGGTAAGTGGACCTTCAATGCCACCAAAAGCAGAGAACGTCGTCCAAAAACAGGATGAGCTTTTAACTAAGGAGAATCCTATCGAACAACAGGAGACTAACATTTGCACTGGACAAGAAGAAAAGCCAAACAAAGTCGAGAACAACAACACTGAACTCCCAAGAGAACCTTCAGTGCGACCCAAATATTCGAGAAGAAATCGCTACCATTACAACAATGAATTCAGACAAAACAACTTTACAAGAGAATACAGCAGAGGCAGACAAGTTCCTGAAGTTGGCCAATATCGTTACCAGGAACCGTCATCATTCCAGACTGTAGCACCAATAAGGAAAGGAAGGAGCCATAAGTAGGAAAGGAGGAACAGCTATCGTTACAATAAACAATGAATCAGACAAAAAATTTTACAAGAATACAGAAGGCAGACAAGTCGAAGCCAATATCGTTACCAGGAACCGTCATCATTCCAGACTGTAGCACCAATAAGGAAGAGGAGCCCTAAGTAGGAACAGGAGGAACAGCTATCGTTACAATTACAACAATGAATTCAGACAAAACAATTTTTCAAGAGGATACAGCAGAGACAGTCAAGTTCCTGTAGTTCACCAATATTGTTACCGGGAACAGTCATCATTCCAGACTGCCGCTCCAATAGAGGAACAGGAAGAGGAGCCCATAACTCCAAAAAGTAAGAACCGTAATAGGAGGAGCAAACAGACTTTGAGGCTGCAACGTCTCCTGATTCAGCCTCAGTTGAACGATGGAGGCGAGTCGACGGAAGATGACTCCGACGAAGATATCCTCATGTCCAACTCAACCCAATCCACACCTAAAACACCCCAATCCCCACCTAAAACACCCCAATCCCCACCTAAAACACCCCAATCCCACCTAAAACACCCATCCCCACCTAAAACACCCCAATCCCACTTAAACACCCCAATCCCCACCTAAAACACCCCAATCCCCACCTAAAACACCCCAATCCCCACCTAAAACACCCCAATCCCCACCTAAACACCCCAATACCAAAACCCCAATCCCCATCTTAAACACCCCAATCCCAACCTTAAACACCCCAATCCCCACCTAAAACACCCCAATCCCCATCTTAAACACCCCAATCCCAACCTAAAACACTCCAATCCCCTTAACTAATTCGGCATTTTGTAGACGCCTATCTCCCTAATACTAGGCGTTTTTTGGAGATGAAAGATGGTATGGTCTGTTTGAGAGTAAAAAGAAACATACTGAAACAGCAGTAGTGCTTTCTTTAGCTTTAGAACACGACTCATAAATACTGTCTGGCATCTCTGTGTGTTCCCTGACAATCCCCACCTAAAACACCCCAATCCCCCTTAACTAATTCGGCATTTTGTACCAAAATTTGTAGACGCCTAACTCCCTAATACTGGGCGTTTTTTGGAGATGAAAGATGGTATGGTCTGTTTGAGAGTAAAAAGAAACATACTGAAACAGCAGTAGTGCTTTCTTTAGCTTTAGAACAAGACTCATAAATACTGTCTGGCATCTCTGTGTGTTTCCCTGACAACAGCTGGGTTACAAACCAATTTGAATTGCATCCAAAAAACAATAAATAAAATTTGAAGAAAAAGTTTTTTGTTTTTTTTATTGTGCCACATTTTCACTAAGCAAGTTAACTAGCGGGTAGTATTTTAAAGTACTACAGAAAAATTTTCTAGCGAAAACACCTTTACAGATGCATGTAAGCTGGAGCCTCTTTATGCATCTATGGGCTCTAGATGGATATCTGGATGATCTGGACATGATTTCATTTAGTAAACACAATGGAAATGATGTTAAGTAATGATTTGATAAAAATACAGGATATAGTATTAAGTAAGTTAAGAATAAAAAAATAACAAAATGTGTGGCTACTCTTCCGAATGGCATATTTTTATTGACAGAGGATTATCTGCGGAACAATATATTCAGATTATAATTGATAATCAGCCATGACAGAATCTCAATATCTCTCAAGCTTTTGTGTAATTTCCCAGGCCTAGTTCCCTATCAAAAGAGCAGAATATTAGGAGTGGAGAAAACCAGACATGAGGACATGGAGTTGACAAAGAAAGTGTCAGCTGAGTCCAAACTACTGTATCATTTTAACCTCTGTGCTTTCAAAAGGCTAACCATGCTGCCACACTGCTGTATGCTGCTGAACATAAGAAGCGCGTGTTGGAAGTCCTCTCATTGATTGGATCTGGTTTTGCTGATGCGGTGATGCAGCCTGATTCTGTCACAGCAGTGGTAGTAGTTCATGTGTCACTGCAGCCCCTTAAACGGACCAAAGTCATGACTTTACATCATTGCACAGAACACTCACATTTGTCAGGAAACTACAGTATTGTGGTAGACATTCTGGATCCCTTTAGTCATTTGGATTTGTCATCTATGTTTGTAAGTTTTAATGTAGCACAGAGATGTGTATATTGTAATTAAATAAGCAATTCATGTTTTAAAGGACACAATCATGTTCTAACATTGCTTCCAGCATGAATTTTGTCTGTGACATACCTAGTGTCTTCCCCTTGTCCCAGTTTTGTGATGTCATAAGCTGATCTCTGAGATCTTCAGCACTGTTTTAAGTCTATAAAGCATCAGGACTAGACTCAAATAACAGAACACTTCATTTTGAATTCTACAGTAGCTCAAAACTCACACTTGAGAGACATTTTCAATTCTTACACCTGAAACACATTTTCTGACCTTGTAAACATACATTTAATGAAATAAATATTATATTTTGCATGTAGTCAGAATGTGAGATTCATTTTTATTTCATATTTAGACAAGCATTACGCACTTCAATGCACCTGCTCATTTAAAATGCTTTTATTTCACTATAAAACATACATTTAATAAAATGAGTGCTCTAGTGTATTTTTAAAATATATAAAAAGTCTGAACAGTATTTTAGTGAAAAACATGTTAGCTTGTCATAGGTACTTTAAATTGGCAAGAATCAATCCAAAAACCACTTTGAATAAACTAATGATGAGAGATGAAGAAGTCATAAAAAGATCTCTGAGATCTTCAGTACTCTTTTAAGTCCATAAATCATCAAGACTAACTTTACACTTTTCTGCAGGATTTGTATGTCAGGCAAGAACAGATTATTTCTCTTAAGCAAGTTTCTTTCTTCTACCAACCGGTAGATAAAGCTTTAACCCAATTTCCGGCTATAAAACTCGTGTGCTTTATTATCACTCTCAAACTTGTATTTCATAATAAATCAAACGAAAGATACTAAAGATTTCATTTCAGTTATTCAGGATCCCCATTAGTTATTAGCAACAACTACTCTTCCTGGGGTACTAAAGAGCAGGATTATTTGGGAGGAGTGCATATAATCCATTTTAATAATCCATGTTTTTATTTATTTATAATTCTTTATTAATAAAGATGAAGATTTTTTGTTAATTTTAGATAATATAGTGAACTTTGTTTTGAAGATCTGCAAAATATTAAACTTGAAGTATATTGTGCAGTAAAAATACTATAGAAAAGCAAATTGGCAAATCAAAATGAACTGAGTGTACAATAAGTGCTTTTAACCTTCAGAATATTACCCAGATTTTAAGGTTTAAGCAGCTTCTTTGTAGAAGTTTGTGATAATATTAGTTGATTGCTGTTGATTTCAGTTCATTTGTGATTACAACCCTTACATCATCAAAGCAAGAAAAATATGGATTACAGTAAAAAAAAAAGAAAGTAAAAACAACACAAAGCAGCCCATTAAAAAGCTAAAGTAAAGTTAGCGTCTGCTCCAGCGCAGAGTAAGCTCAGACAATCTGGTCATAGTTATTGAAGCAAATTGAGCAGATGAGCTTTATTGGCTTTTAGTGGCCCATACCTCTGTGTTTCATTCCCGTAATACCATCAAACAATAGCCTCCGCACTATATGTTTTTACTGAAAAGCCATTCTCTTTTTCTGCTTCTTCAGCACTCCTGGATTTATTAGACGTCACAAATAGAACGCTGAACTTATGGGCCTCTTTTCAGTCTATTCGCGCTCCAGTATATAAAATGTCTAATTACCTCACCAAGCGTATTTTCCCAACATTCTGTGCTGTAATGAGGATTGGGGCCAAAGTTTCTCTTTTCATTTTTTCATACCATTAACTTTTAATTAACACAAGTAGGATTCAGTGTCCATTAATGGCATTACTCGGAGGGGACATTCATTCTCATCAAGCATCAATAACTCTTAAAGCAAATAGGCACCAGCAGCATTTAGGAGGGAAAAAGCGCGTTCGCTTATCATGTGGCAAGCATTTATTTGTGAAATGTTGTTGCTTTATAATGAGACAGGGCAAGTGCTACGGAGCCAATAAATAAATATATACATGGTGAGTTATTATGACTGCTGACAAAAAGCACAAGGAACTTAGGACTCTGTACACATAATAAATAACCTTATTGTATTTGGAGTTCCCATTAAACCATATATGATGATAGACTTAATGGCACACTATTTAATTGGTCTAGAGCCCATAGATACAAGTCAGATCTGTGGAGAGGCTCAGAATGCCGATTCTGTTGGGAATCAAATGAAATGAAAAACTGACCTTTTCTGTATCTATCTCTAAAGGTGCTTTGTCTTTTTTTTTTTTTTGCCTTTTTAAAAGTTTAAGCGGACACGGACAGTTTATTTTCAACTTTTTGCTTAAAGTTGAATATTACTTTTTTTAAATAATGTATTTGAGGTTGCATGAGTAAAAAACCCATCTCATCATTTTGTTAGTCTGATGATGCAAGGCACAACTCAGCCAACTTTCCTTTAGTTATTACCCTCATGCCAGATTGATATGTGTTTCACTCTGAATTGAGTTCTAGACGTTAAAACACTTGAACATCATGGTAATATTTGAATCCGATTGGTTGAAGTGGCTGAACTTGGAATTAGCCTCAAAGTCAAGTTTTTTTTTGTCAAGTACAGTTGAGAGAAAAGCACAGACATCTTTCACATGGAAAAAAAAAATCAAATCATCTCTGTGTGCATGTTTTTCAAAAGTCAAACTAGTCTGTAATTCTGCTAAAATTGGCCAAATTACGGCCGTCGACATCGTCATGTTTGATTTGGTTCATACGTGTGCTGTCGCTCAAACTAAAAATGGTACACTGTGATTGGTCTTGCTCACTGTGGCCATCTTTAGCCGCATGGCAGGGTCTCTCAAGATGTAAAAAGGCATAAAAATCATTCACTACTATAGCGAGAATCCATCTGGTAGGTCAAGGTTATCAGAGCAAGATGCTAAAATCCTAAACAAACACACTTCCTGCATTTAAGGGAATAGTCAGTCAAGTACAGTATTAGATGCAAAGGGAATTCTCCAAACAAATGTTCACTCAAATAGACACTTTGACAATAAATGTGTACTGAGGGAAAGCAGATGGTGCCAACTTATAAAGTACATAAAAGTATTTTCTTGGTGACAGTCCCAAATCCAGATAAACGGCAATTAAAAGAACTCTTATTGCACTAATTGACCACTTATGTCCAAGGAAACATGACATCTATTGTGCAAAACATGAGTCACCGTGAGTCCTCTATTATTGTAGTCAGATGGAAGGACAGATAATAGAACGGCTGGAGCTCTGTCTCCTAATAATTGCTGTGTGCCCATTAAAGCCATTGAAATCTGCAGTGCGAGACTCCACTTGCACAGCTTAAGATAACCTTCAGGTAAACACAAGCTCATTTATTGGTGCTTATGCAAGTCCCACTGAGAAATGATCAAGATTACTTTGGCCCCTCGCTTTGATCTGCTCCATCGTTCAGAACTCTATATTAGAGATGATAAAAGAAAAAAAGAAAGCGAAGAAATAATTAAGATGCATCCAAGACAAATGCTACTCTGCATTTATAATAATTTGGATTTTTGTTTGATCAAAACAGACTTTAAGCATCACTTTTATCTTGTGTCACTGCTGTTTTTATTTTTTTTATTTTTATTTATTGACAATGTAAATTGGTTTTCTTGACAAGCAGGTCTGTAGCCACAATTTTGAACATTTTCAACATAATCAAAAGTCTTTGGGTTTTAGTGGCACTGCACCAGTCTCCACTTTTGCACACTCCTGGACAAGCACGAAATGACTCAGCTGAAGACAAATCTTAGGCTTAAAAGTCTTGTTGACACCTTGTTGTTTTCTGCATGTTTTCTGAAGTAGACTAAAGACTTTTTACATTTTTAATTAAACAACAAATGTACAACTTTCTTCTGATGTAGAAAGCTTGTGCGAAGTAAAGTCAATAAAGACAAAAATACAGTCAACGAAGGTGCACATTGTCCTCCCAACTATTGAACCCAAGTCACTCACATTCAACAGGCTGCACGTGCTTCTGCTCTGCTGTGCATGCTCCATGCAGGAAGAGCCACTGTGCATCTGGTTAGCTGGGGAAACTTTATTGATTAAAACAACAAAACGTGATGATTGCTATCTGTTTTGATTATGTCTGAACGGTGTGACGGACGACTGGCTCCTGTCTTAAGACAGTGTTTTTCTCACAATTTTTCACTAACGTGAATGTTACTTGTATGGGTCGTAGGGTCAAATTTGATTCACAAATGTTAGCAGCTTAACTTTGTAGTTTGTAGTTAGTTGACAACGGTGCTGGCACTTTCTGCATATTGTGTGTGCGCTCATCGCCCATGTAGATAAACAAATAATTACTCTGTGATTTAGCAAAACATCACTGTGCACATCCAGGCAATTGCCAATGGACTGTAATTTGATATATTGCAACTTTGAGCATTTTAATTTACGCAATGCACCTTTAAGCTGCACTTAATTACAGACCTACTTCCTATATGATGACTTACTCTATTCAGTTGTAAATTTGAGAGTACTACCGCTAAGATAAATATTGGTGCGTACCTAGTTATTATGTCTCTGATGCACTGTGTATGTTTTGTACGTCTGCTCTCTTAAAGGGCAGAGGCTTTAGTTTTACATCACTGTCAGTCTTTTCCAAATGACTTGACTTTTGGATCTGAAGAAGTCTGCTTTATATTTGAGTGTGCTCCGAGGCTGCAGCGAGGCCTCAGGCTCCCTGTCAGACTGACGACACTCTAGCAGTTTTGTCTTTCTTGTGACTTTTGTACGCCCCTCCACATCACAGGTGCATGCTGGGATTTCAAAAACTCTAAAGGGAATGATGAAAGCCTCTCTTCCAAATGTTTTGTCCAGAAATCGCTTTTGTTCAAGTTGTTTGACCTCCCCTGTGTGTTGGTTAAAAATTTAGATAGCAGTTGAAATATTGAAAGTGGATTGGAAATACAGTAGCTCTTAGGAATTTCTGCAACACAAAGATGGCTAAAGGGCGATTCTATTACTAGACCAGTGTCTAGTCCTTATAGCACTCAAGGGACAACTGTTGTGGCAAAGTTTGACAATTTTCCAGAGGCATTTTTAGTCTTATGAAAACATTCAAACACTTAATTTTGAATTCTTCAATATTTTTAGCTTTCTCATGTACAGTTGTTCTACCGCAATGTTAAGCTCTTGGGAACAAGCTGCAAGTTGTAGGTTGAATTTTGGTTGCAGTTCTATGAATGTGTTTAATATTGCTTTACCCATAGAGAATTACACAGTATGGTTTTAAACATATTTATCTAATGGGAATATGGTGCTACAGACAAGTAGCACAAGTTAAATGTCATGTTTGTCATGTTTTCGGGGGTATTTTTCAGTAATAAAAACACAAATAGTGAAGTAGATACATGTTTTAAGGTGCACTGTGTCATTTTTTGACCAAAAACACACTTGAAAAATAAGTTTGTTATTTAAAGCAGTGGTACCTACAAAATAACAATGTAACCAACTCGCCACCCCACGCAAAAGAACAAGATGGAAATCCATTTAAAATAGGCTGAAATGCTTTTTTAAATTTTATTTTAAACATTTACTAAACTTTATTACAAGATTACTCTTGAAATCATTCCACGACCCCCAGATTTTGCTTTGTGACCCCCCACTTTGGGAACCACTGTCTTCATTGCACTATGGTTAATAAAAAAAAAGAGCACGGCACAAAACACTTTGCATGGTTGGTTTCAATGGAAAATATGTCCTTTAACTAGCAGTATTGTATTGTCAATGATCTCTTCTTTCTACTGAATTAGTAGTTGACTTTTCTAAGTTCCATGTTGCACCTAAGGCAAAGAGCTTATCAAGGAGTTTAGAAATGCTTTTAACAACTTTGTGAGGTCGAAACAACCTTAGCCTAAAAGGATTCTGATGCAAAACTGAGTAATTTACAGTAAGAACAATAATCACAGAACTTTTCACATCACCACACGCACATAAGACTTTTTTGTTGCTGGTTGTTGTGTTTCATTTAATTGTGTTTTAGCGTAATGTGGCGCTGAAAAAGCAATCATTTATTTTTTTACATTACACAAATGCATTGTTTCTTATTGTTTTCACTTGCACTTGAACCTAATTTGCTTCTTGGTCAAGAGATGCTAAGACATTCACAGGTTTTCTTTTTAGTGGAGCCATTACCAGAACTGAACTCTGGACTTCTGCTACAAGAGGACCAGGATAATAACTAAAGGAAAGTTGGCTGAGTTGTGCTTGCATCATCAGACTAACAAAATGATGAGTGGGTTTTGACTCATGCAACCTCAAATACATTATTTATTTTTGGTCTGTCAGGAGGCAGCTTGATCCAGAATGTTGCTTCTGGCTGCACAATATTACAAGTAAATACAGACAAGAGGGCAGAGATAGGGGGGAAGTTAAAACTGAGCACTTAAGCGTCAGTTGTTGGCCAATAAAACATGCCTAGATCAATTATACAACTGGTATGGTGAATGACTAACTTTATTTTTTAAGTATTTATATTATCCAAAAAGCATGCTACTATTTAAATGAGCTAAGGAGTTGAGAACATTAGCATTTAGTCATCAAGTGATGAGTCATGGGCACATCTTTCCATCTTCAACATTTTAATGGGTTTCAGTTTATTTTTCTGTATTTTGTGTTGCTTTCAAAAGGATGTATTTGAATGAGACTTATAATACAAAATTAAGTGTTTGGAACTTTTTTTGTGGTACAGTTGCTTTCTGTTCTCATTCATTCATTTTTGCACTAAAGAACAAAATGTGCTGTATGCTATTGGAAATGACAGTTTTCCAAAACAGAGGGAAGTTTACTTGTTTTTAATGAAGCTGTTTTGGCTGTTGGTTGATGTTATATTGCCAAATATAACCTCTTGATCCAAGGGTGAAATTCAAATCTGGACTAGTGGCAAAAGGCTTGACCGCTGTTATTTGTGTACGGTATTTTCATTATTGCAAACACAAGAGTAATACTTATTTTGATTAAGACTAGATCAGCCGCAGTTTGCCCAGGTCTGCCTTAGACAATATTCTCGGCAAGGAAATACACCTTTTAAAAAAAGTTTAAAGGGCCCATATTATGCTCATTTTTGATCCATGTTACAATCTTGTTTCCTCACCAAAAACTCACGTAAAGCAAAAACTTTGCATGTTTAGACCGTGTTCTTCAGTTGACTTGAAAACACTCACCTTATGATGTCACTGTGGCAATGCAAGATGTGCTTTTATACCCCTTTCACGTTCAGTAGAATTGTTTGTATCACTTCAGCTTTGTAATTGTCTAAATTGTAAGCTACAGCTACAGCTACTGTTATTTAAAAAAAAATAGGAAGACATTATGTGGAATCACAACTGAAAAAATAAATATAAAAATAATGAAATATACAATGACAATTTTACAATAAACCAGTTCAATTGATGCTAAAAAGCTGTCAAATTACCACTCGATGACATCACAGTGTGGAACAAGAATTTTCTGCTTTGTAGATTTAGAAAGCAGGATTACTCAAACATTTGTTATGAAAGCACAACACAACTCCAAGTTTGTTTTTGTATAGATAAGAACATTTTAGTAAGACTAAAAACTCCAAGATGTACATTTTGTATAATATGGGACTTTAAACTAAAATCTTTGTTTCTTCAATTTGTGTTTTCTTCATATTTAATGTAAAAGATTCTGTGTAAAGAAATAGAACTTGCAAATCATAGCACCAAGCCTTTTTTCACACACATTTCATGGACATCACACAGACCAAACCTGGACCCGTGCGTCCCTACAGTGCGCTGCTTATTTATGGTGACTGTCTGTAACATGCACTCGGTGGAACGGCCAGCAGCTGCCAGCAGACATAAAGCTGCAGCAGAAGCCTCTTCATTGTTCCTTAATGAGTGCTGCAAACGTACAACAGGCCCGAGCCTCTGTCTGTGGCTGACAAAGTCCACACAACTGTCAGCAACAAGTTTAGAAGCTGTTCTGAGAAACGCCACCAAAAACAGGGAGGAGATGGAGAGAATAGTGTGAGGAGACTTAAAAAGTAAACAGATGAAGGTTTACAGGGCAATGAATGCACGTTTGTGGAAGGGCTTATGAGACTGATAACTGAGAGATAACTATCAATTATTGTCATCATTGATTTATTGTTTTCTGAACTCTGTGATTTCTCATGTGCTAGGGAAAAAAGACTTACAATTGTTGCATTAACATGACAAGAAAGAGATCTAAATTGATGTATTTGGTTAACTTGAATGATCAGTCACACACCCTGACAGATTCATATAAAAAAAATAAAAATACACAAAATAAACATAATACAGTTTGATACATTCTCTGACTTTTATTGATTTATTGATTAGTCTTGTTGTAGCATTGTATTATTCGATCAATAGTTTTGTTTTACTATTTTTGTGACAGTGGCTGTTAGGGAAATTTGATTTCTCTCGGACTGTAATCCTGTGTTTAATAAAACAACCAAGACTCAAAAGATTCAAATCAAAGAATAAGATTCACTTTGAATTCAAGTGGAAAACACAAAAGTTACAAAGCAACATCTATTTTTATCTAAACCCTGCATAGTTGTCCATGTGTTCCCATTGCGTGGTCGCCAACATGATTTTATGCAATACTTCCACCTCAGTACAGGCACATTAACTTCCTTACGCATTGTTAAAAGCATTGGGCCTCATTCATGACACGTTCTTACGAACAAATTTTGTTCTTAAGGGCTGTTTACAAACATTTTTGGCATTCACAAAATTTGTTCTTAACGGAAAATGTTCGTCTGTAAGAACAAATTCTACGAACACTGAGGAGCACTCGTAAGAACAAAAAAACAGCTGTTTCAGAATTTTATTTCTTATATAATTCAGTCAAAATTTTAACTATTACGTTATGTATTTTTATAAATTATTATATGTAAAACAATTTTAGAAACAAAAAAGTCATCATGCTAAAAATGACTCCTTTAATAAACCTGCAGCAGCCTGTCCCAGCCTCAGAGCCTCTGTGTTCTACCCCCACAGGACTCAGGACCCTGTGTCCCCCAGGACCAGAGCGCACGGTGCTCGGTCAGTGCACCCTCGCTACAGCAAAGCCACCCCCTCCCCCGCACCCCCACACCCGCGTTATAAACGCAATATAAACGGCAAAAGCCCAGCATTATTTCAATACATCTGTGACTTGAACATGTTTCCTCTGAGTGTGTTCATGTGAGTTTGGACATTTTTAAAAGACGCTGACGTTTTTAATCAGCGAAAGCGCTGCTGCCTTTCTTCCTCCTCCGCACAGCGCTTCCTCCTCCCTGCTCCAGCAGAAATCTTGTGATGACGCGCTGTGTCCGGCCCATTTTTGCCACATAAGGAAAGATGCATTATTCATTTTTATGTAAATAACCTTTCGTAGCTGGAGTTTGGTGAATTTGGCGTAAAGGCTGTTAGGAAGGAATTTGGCTCATTATGAACCCGTCGTGAATCACATGTAGAGTTTTCGCAGCGGCTTCTTAAAGTGAAAGTTACGCACAGATTTTACGAAGATTTTCATGAATGAGGCCCATTGTTAGTATTGTTAGAGAGACAATTTTTTGCAAGATTTGCTAAAATGTGTGTGTGTGTTTACTGAGTTAGTTCATAAATCTGGTCTTATGTTTTTTTGTTTTTTTAATCAGACTTATTGTATTTTCAAAATAAGTTTGGTAATAAACTATGACAGATGTTGATAAGTAATGTGAAGTATTTACAGAGAAGTGGCCAGGAATAGGTGGTAGGTGAAAAATTAGATTTTCCATTAGAGCTGCAGGACAACACAAGATTATTCAATCCAAATACAACTCTGAGTGAAGTAATGATGAGAGAATACTGTTGGAACATGGTTCAAAGTGCTTTTTATACTCTAATCGTCTTTAAGACTTCTTAACTACTTCTGTAAGTCCATAGATTTCCTTCACAGTCAGATTCTAAGACTGACACAGCAGCACTCCATGAGCCTCTGTTATATAGACATCTAATACCATCATTAACAGTGAGGAAACCCAAGGCCCACCCTCTCTCTCCTCCTCATGTGAGAGCTGTTACAGAGCCAATCCCCTGCCACTGCGCCTCAGAAGGACACACAGTGAGCCAACCATCATTTAATCAGTCTGCCAAAGAAGCCAGGGGCCAGCCTCCCCTTCACGCGCCACCATCGCCTTTACTGATTGCTATGCCAACACGTCTGGCACTCCCCATTCCTAACAGCCCAGCCGCACGCTAAATAATAGGCCGCGTCAGCCACCAGTTATGATGCCATTTCCTCAACTCAACACCCCGCACATCGTCTAGAGTTGTTTGTCACCTAAGTCGAGATGCGGCGGACCTCCTCGAGAACCCGCGAGCCTCTCCTGGATAAAACTCATTATCCCAGCCTGCCTCTCTTCAGGAAACTCATTATCCCATCCATCACCAGTGGACTCTCAGACAATGCCATGAATATGGGCTCTCATCACTTAATTAGATCGCTTTGCCCAGAGTTGGTGGCAAGCGCAACAGCAGCCCACTCCACTCATGTATCGGCAGCAATTATCTATCTAATATGACATCTTTAGTTTGACATCTGTGACCAGTGTTAGTTATCGCTTCTGCTTATTTGGATGCAACACTCTTTTGACAACAAGCAGGCAGAGCTGTCATGTGGAGAGAGAGAGCATGGGCCAGTGGTTCAGACTGTGAGCTTTGTACTGGCACAGTAGGACCTCACGCAAAGTGCTATCATTACCAAAATAAAGAACCTCGGTAAAAGAATGAGAATAGATCCAATAGTAGAGAAAGTACCTCCACTATAGTGAAAATACCTCCACTATAGTGAGAATAGATCCAATAGTAGAGAAAATACCTCCACTTTAGGCACTATATAGTGAAGCTATATAAGATGCATTGTGTAGCTTCACCATATGTAAAGTGATTGTAAAACTCTAAACTCCACCCTTAACCACATTTTTGGAGGAGGCAATGCAATGCTGATACTGACTCTCCTGACTGCTTATTGGTAAAAATACTTAAAATACTTATTGGTAAAAATACATAGAAACACTGCTTCTCCACTGATCCAATCAGTAACTCTGCTTGTTGTGCTGGAATCAGTGCTGTGACATTTCAAATTGTAGTGGACTCTCCTTCAGAAAAGTTACACAAAGCACCTTGAAGTTCTTCACTAAAATAGATTGAAGTGTGAGAAATGTAGAAAATGTTAGTCATCTGGGCAAATATACAAATTTGGATTCATTCATTCATTTCCAGTCTGATGGAAATTGCGTCAGCTGATCACCTGATCCTGAAATGACAAGCCTCCCATGAGTCAACCTTTTCGATCAGATGGCTGAAACATCTTGTGTTATAAAAATAACATTCACAGTTTTATCTACCATAAACGTGAGAAGGGGGTTACATTGACTTGTTTCTATAAATTAAATATTAATGCAGGCTTGGCTTCAAAATGATTTGTCCCAAAATATGTAACAAATGTATGTATCGTGTTAAGTGATCGCTCACTAAGCTACACTGTATTGACCTGTAGATGGGTTTTGTCATGTGCTCAGACAACGCTCCATCTCCCAAATGTGATCATTATTTTTCTTGAGTGTGTGAACAGCCAACCACAAGAGACCTCGGACCTGACCTTCACCAGCACATCAGCTCCGCTCTTAACCGTGTCTGTGTTTGACGCTATGGCTGCATTACGACCTATAATGGACTGTGACCACTAGTCATTGAAGAGATGGATGACTTCTGGTAGCACTGTCCCACACACCCCTCCCACACCCATTCAAAATAATGACAATGGAGGCCCTTGGTATGAGCTGGAGAATAGATTATTGACCCAAAGATTTACACTGGAGCCATGGGGCCAAAAGAGGGTCCCAGTGGAGATGAATGGGACGAGTAATTGAGTTTGGTCAGTCAGTTGTGTTGGAGTGGCTTGTACCCCTGATGGTGCTTGGTGCTGGTTCTCCAGGGGCCCGAGCCGTGGTGCTTTATGAGGCATACAGAGAGTGGCACTTCGGGGTCAGGCGGAGGGCATTGGACTCGAGACGACAGGAGAATGTGGTAGAAGATGGACAAGTTGAGGAGAAATTACTGATCTCACGGATTGTAAAGAAAACAGAGGCTTCATTCAGTGTTGTACTGCCTGCACTAGCGAGGGGCCTGTACTTACATAAACAAGAATGTCTATGCACATTCCCAAGGCAGCTGCACTGCAAGGTTTTGTCTCATTTGACTTTTATTTTAAAATATTGAAGTGCTGTTGAGTATTATAAAGAAATAGAGGAAGACAGGTCACTCAGTGGAATTTCTTTTTTATGAAGAATGAAATGCCTATAAACAAGCTTCTTTATGTGAATTGAAATTATCCTCAAGACACAAACAGAAATATCTAGTCACTCTTCTCTCATGCATCATCATAAAACTGGACAGCCAAGCCATTTTAAAGGAATTCTTCTGGTGTGAATCATATTACCACAGTCACCAGATCATTTATGGACAAGATATAAGTTCTGTCTGTTCTTGTGCTAAAATGAAGCAAACATTCAAAATAATTACATAAATCTTTTTTCAAGCAGGGCAAATATTTTGTCTGTGGCTCATATAAAGAAATGTCAGAGTGATGTTCTCTGAGCTGTTACTATATTTGCACAACCACTATTAATTTACCAAAACTTAAAGACACTACAAACAATCTTAATGACCTATTTAAGTTTAAACTCATAACTTTAGTGCAAAGCCTTAAAACTTTGCTTGCTAATCTCCCGCTACAGCTTCCACAGTTTACACATTCTTTTCAATTACTACCATACCTTTTTCTGCTAGAAGCTATTACTGTTTATTATTACTTCTGTTACCATTGTTAATGATACATTTGCAAGTGCCAAACCATACTCCAATCTTTGCACTAATTATGTAATTAAAGGAATCCCATTTAGTTTATTATTGGAGCAGCTGCGTGTATCAAAGCATTACAGTAGATGTAATACAAGGTGTTGTTTCCCTCTCTCTCTCTCTTGGCTCCATTAGCTCTGTCCCTTGGCTATAAGTGTATGAACATGTGCGTCCTGCGGATATGACTGAAAGGATTATGTGTGTGCCCACAGAGACCATATGAGCTGCCTTTTCACCAACAATCTCTATTCTCCCAAATTAAAAGCACCATGCCCATGAGGAAACTGGATTGTCAGATTCTGTTATTGTATTTGGTTTACAATCAGAGCTGGATTGCTTCATTTTTGCTGTTGTTCTTTGTGCTTGATTACAGTAAATGTCTGTGGGAGCTGTAGGTTTTCCATACCCTAACCCTTTTCTTTACTTAATACTTGATGTGGGTAGTACTCAGTTACTTTTACAGATGAGTAACTTTTCTCTCCGCATAGCAGTACTCAGAGCTCTTCTTGCTGTAACACGTTTTAGTTTTTCTACTGAGACAGAGTCTTTACAGCACTTTTCACAGACAGAGTCACAAAGCGCTTCATGGTGAGATGCTTTACAGCAGCCCCTCCTCAGTGATAGTAAGCAGCCCTGGGCAGCTCAGCCTTAACACCTAGCACCTGATCCTCCGACTACCACCAAGGCTCCCTAACCTGCATGTTATTGGTTGGTGGGGAAAACTCCGGAGCGGCCCTCACAGCAACAGCACTATCTGCTCTACCACTGTGCAAATTCATATTTCATTCATAAATCAGATGCTGTATCCAGACAGTTAGTCCCATTACTCTGACTTAGGTATATTTTTGGACCATTACTTTGTACTTTTGCTGGAGTAAGACTATTTGGAAGTAACTTTTTTTCTTACTTGGGTACAGTTTTTAGCTATATCTGCCTAATTCATGTCAAACACTACCAAAGTACGTATGTTCAACTGAGTTCAAAACATCTACAATTGAGTGACAGTTTGTTAAATTTGTTACAATATGTATATAAATTGATGAAAAAACTCATCATTTTTCATCATCTTTTACAGTTTAAATCTCATCACAATAGTTAAAATTCTTACATTTTAATTTGACTGTCATAACAAATAAAACATACATTAAAATAGTATTTCCAAATTAAATGCAGTTTAATTTCATTTTATCAAAAAATAGACTCATGCTGGTTATACTAAAGGTCCAATCTCATTCTGAATCTGATCACAAAACACTTTTTTCCGTTAATACTATGTGCTAGTATCAATCAGTATATTTCATTACTCTTTGACAACCCCTTTCCTTGTCATTATTATAGAGACGCACACTTGTTCTTCTTTTGTTTTCCAATCCACAGCACACATGGCACTAACCCAAAGCTCGCTCGGAAAAAAAGAGCAAATATTGGTATTGCACTTGTTGTTTCTTTTAGCTGTCTTCCCACCAGAGCGTGTTCGTAGACTGTGGTTGGACGCAGGCCAGGCTTAGGAGTGTGAGTACAAATCACAAGTGTTATTACTCACCTAGATGCTCAATGGCCACTCTGTTTTCCTGGCAGTTGGCTCTCACAGTCTTAAGGGCTTTGGGAAGCATTGATGGCCACTGGGAACCGCACACAGCAGACAATTATTGGAGACAAGACAAGTGAACAGTGCATTCCAGCTCTACCTGAATAGATAGCATGTTGTTTTTCTTTTTCTTTTTCCTGTTAGATAGACCACGCTGGCAACCATGGAGCTGGGAACAGGCCTTTTAGCCATAGAGCTGACACGCGAAGTACATGTATGTTGTAGGTGGCCCAAAGTAGCATCGGTAAAAGTGAAAAACCAGTGCTCTCATTAACTCCTTAGTGAGAAGATGACAGAGGGCTCAGATGATAGGGCATAGTTTAAAAACAGCAGAAGAAGCTGAGAAATCAAACTTTATTAACTTTAGTGTGAAAGAAATGTTTACTTTGGTTTGTTTGGATGCTTCACCTGTGGCCCCACCCAAATCACAATCCAGCTCTGTGATTGGTTGATAACACTTATGCATAATGCAGCAAAAATCTGGCTGTAGATTCTGTAGACTTGTTGAATTCACAAGTTTTGCGTGAATTTATCTGACTTGCTAGGTTAACGATTATTAGTTCAGGCATTCATTTTTTTTAAGGTGCACATACTATGCAAATTGACTTTTGAGTTTTTTCCTTTTCTAAACTTGCTTATAATACAAAAACACAGCTGAAGTTTATCTGTGAGATTTCTTTCAATTGCCCAAGAGCATTGTTCTGAAAGTCCCTGATTTGTGATGTCACAGATAGCTCTCTGAAATCTTCGGCACAGTTTTTAAGTCCATAATTATCCAGACTCATGTTGAGCATTTCTGCAGCATTAGCATATCAGGCAAGATTGCTTTGATTGTTTACCCTGTGTAATTTACTGAGCTCTAACTCAGTTCTTGATTTGGAAAACATATACTGTCACGTGTGCTTTATTACACTCTTTTCTTGTTTCTTGTGCTTGGATTCCAATTAGTTTGTGCTCAGAGGCATGTTTGAAGAAAAAATACAACATAGAAAAAAGCATAATAGTTGTCCTTTAAGCTGAGGTAAAAGCCCCAACAAACAAAGAAAAAGTTACATTATAAAGAAAATACAACAGGACTACATTTAAATTCAGTGTTCAAATAATTGTGATTTTTTTTTTTGTGTTGTTTTTTTCTTTGAAGTAAAAACTCAAATTTCTTTTAAAATGCATTAGACAACTTCTTACTGGAGCACTCACAGTACTTTGACTTTGTGTATCTTATGTATCTTATGTAAATATAACATGAAGATTGCTTAGATATTCTTATATTTAACGCTGTATCTCTGTTACAAAGTGAACTATGGCCACAGTGGGAAAAAGGCCATAGTGGGAAAAGGTTGTTGTAATCGAGTTGCTCCGTGAAATTAACCTATGTCCAACACGCCTAAGGAAATAGATCAGGAAGGAAAAAGTCCTGAAAGTTGCTGAGATTGCATGCAGGCCGTCAGCCCTTCTCTCGTAAGCAATCCGTTTGTTTAATATTATCGAGCGGCTTCAGACTCGGCTGACTTTTA
The DNA here is from genome assembly GCA_038363315.1 of Mugilogobius chulae. Lineage (NCBI taxonomy): Eukaryota > Metazoa > Chordata > Actinopteri > Gobiiformes > Gobiidae > Mugilogobius > Mugilogobius chulae. The sequence continues at coordinate 43,739,864 of CM076396.1, read as the reverse complement.
ATGAAGTACGAAGCGGCACTATTGAAATTCAAGTCAATACGGGGAAATATATAATTAAACACAATGAGTTTTTATTTGTGGATTGAATTGTGTTGTGCATAGAGATTTTAGGGTGGAATGAGAGAGCCAATAATTGTTGAAGGAGACACGGCTTAGTTAGATGGATCGCCTCCCAGGGCTTTTCCTGCTCTGGCTTAATGGCTGCTACAAGTGCTGCAGCAGATGTGACTGTAATGGTAACTGCATACAGAATAGTAAGCCAGTTTTGTTTGATATCTTTGGATAAAACATACACCATTAATTTTATTCTTCCTCAAGTTAAATAAAGGTATTGTCAAAATGTGATAATTTATGAGTCGCTTATCTGCATTTATGTCAGTCATTTGTACTTTTACGTCTGTTACTATGCTGCGATCACAGTCGGTTACTTACTCATCTATGAATAATTAATTTTACCTATAAGACTGCCTCATACTGCATGTACCTGTAATATTGCATCACCGATTTCTGTCTGTGTTACTTGTGTTTCAACCTCATTCAGAAACTGGATCGTAGCCTATCTTGATAGCAGAATGAAACAATGATTAGTTGTCAAAGTTACACGTTTTTAGCAAAAACAAATGAACAAACCCATTGTACATATTTTTAGTGATAAGGGAAACTAGAACACACAGAAGAAACCTAAGCAGACACAAAGAGAACATGCAACTTCACATAGAGAAGCTCTGTCCTGCCTAACACCTGCCGTACACTGAGTGCGAGATTGGTGCGGGACGAGACTCGTGCAACTCCCACAAGACTTAGAAAGTGCTTAAAACCAACTTACGCGACACTGACGTTGGAGCAGTGCAAGCGCACATCCAAGAGTCGTGCGAGTGTGCGGAAAGAATCGTATTTTTCTCTGATGCGACTGCGTCATAATGCAAGCATTTTCGCTGGAATCCATCTGAATCTGCACGGCTTTGGGCAAATATGGACTGCAGTGGACTGGAGCTGGTGTACAAGACACGTTTCCCAAACTGAACTCGCCTCCAGTCAGTGTACAGGAGGCGTAAAACTAGGGATGTGTTTTCATTTCTCATACCAATCAATACATATAATGATATTTTGTATTTTAGTTTTTGCTATGCATGGTATCTACCATAATGAAAATGAAAACTGAAAATAGCATTCATTAAAACACATTTGATAAATTTTTAAATACAGTATATGACAGCATTTGAGACTAAATGTTACAAGTAAATCAATGCCAGGGTACAGGGTATAGTCAGAGCTTTGAATCAATTGGTAAAATTTGTCTGTATCTTCATGGATATTCAATACCAGTATCTATGTGCCCTCCTAATTAAGACATTTTGCATTAAAACATTAAAAGTAATTTGAAAGTAAATTACCCAGAGGTTCACAGTCCAGTTAACTTTAAAATCTGTGACCCAGACTTTCATATGAGATGTGCCTCTTTTCTCAGCGTGTGATCTGAAGTGATGTCAGCTCTTTAAAACTTCATAAGACCTACTTCTTCACTCCTTCTCATTATTCTTCATTCTTAATCATCTCATAAATGTTGGCAGTCATAGCCTCCAGGTGAATACATTTCCAGTGAGTCTATTTATTTTGTATTATATATAATGGTGTGTTTCCCAAGCTTCCTTTAATGAATGGTAAATATTCATCAAAGAGGAGTTGCTCTAATTACAACAGTGTGCACAGTTATTTCCCCACAGACTTCCACTGATGTGAATCCAAAGCACTGGGACTTGTCAGAGTTACACATGCAGGCCAAATTCTATTCATCTGTGTTATATGGTCTTCGCTTCATCTCTTATCACATACCATTATTTTATCTTAATGTTACTCTCAATACCCTGCATGTAAATGTCAATTTTAGAGGGAAAGCTATAGACTCAATTTTAATACAATAGATGGGTGGTGAGAAGGTCCTGGGTCCATTCTCAGGCAACACATGGCTTTTCTATGTGAAGTTTGCTTGTTCTGTCTGTGTCTGCATAGGTTTCCACTATCATTAAAAATATGTACCCTTGGCCGGGTCAAAAGACACTCCAATCTCAATAAGAATTTTCTTGGTTAAATAAAGAACATAAAAACCAAAAAAATAAATAAACTTATGCTTTATTCAACTGTAATATTGAATAGAGCTGGGCAATGGATAAAAAACAGATCACATTTACTCTATAATAATCAATGTCAATTTTCAGTTAGATTTTCAATTTTTTTTTCTTCTGTGAGCTTGAACTGTCAGGAGTGTCAGGATTCTTAAAATTGTATTTAATCTTGATGAGATCAATAAATGCAGACGTCCTAATTTAAAGATTTTACAGCATTTATTTACAATTCATTCATTCAACTTCTACTGCTTGTTCACGTTAGGAGTCGCAGATGACTGGAGCCTATCCCATTGACTTTGGGCCTTAGGTGGGGAACACTCTGGACAGTGGTCACCTTGTCATAGGGTTAAAATAGACAATCATCACTCTCTCATTCATTCACTAGGGGAAATTTACTGTGATGCCCAATAAACCTAAACATTCATGTTTTTGGAGGTGGGAGGAATACCCCTAAGAGAACCCAAAGTGTTGATTTGGCTCGACCCGAGAATCAAGGCCAGATGCTAACCACTCTGCTAGCATGCTACCTACACACTTAAGTCTAAGTGAGTTATTGCTTCTCTTCAGAATCTTGCATTGTTCCTGCCACAGGTTTGATTGCTTAACTTGTCAATCTTGGCCCGTAGTGGAAAACAATTTCTGCACAACCCTAGAGAAAGAGAGGAAAAAAAGAATAATATCTAATTGTACTAAGTAGATAATTCCCCACACATTTGAGAGTTTAATTCTGAGGACACAAAATGATGAAGACTGTTAAGGAACAACTAATTGTCTAGCAAGATCACTTCATTTTTTGGATGCATATATTGTTTTGTAATCCTTTAAATCCTTTGATAATTGAGTTGTCGTGGTTTATCTTCTTATCCCTTCCGCAACCCCTTTGAGCTCATTTAGAACACGAGTGTAACATCTCCAACACTGACAAAACTGCACTTTGTAAAACATGCAGTGGCAGCTACAAATGAGACAAGTTTGCAGCCAACTGTTACACTTCTCACAAGATTTGGAGACTTGGAGGGAGGACCCAAACAGCTGCTGATGCAAAAATTATCATGAGTAATAGGAAACCAGCAGATCACTTAACTGGAGGCAAAAATGTTATCGATGAAAAAGGCACATTTAATTTTACGGTTCTTGGATTAAAAAAAATATTTGTAGTTCATTTGTTGTGGTTATTTGAGGTTTCACATCTTAATATATTCCTTTGTAATGAATTATCTTTATCATCTGTGGTGTTGTATTCTTGAATAATAATGTTTTCAATGTTCTCACTGCAGATAACCATTAACCAAGCTTATCCCAGACAAAATTGGCTGCAGTTTAAATTGTAAAACATTCACTACATTAACATGCATGAAAAATCAGATTTTCACAGTGCATGCATGTAAACAACAAACTAAGATCCCCCTCTGACTAGAATGTGGTATTTCTAGTTTTGATCTACAGTGCTTTAAAACTAGAGTTTCAGTGTGCTTATTTTCAATGCAAAGATCATTGCAGTTCTTTGCATGTCTCAAAATGAAATACTTGACACAAATAAGATCGGCTTAAATATTTATTACATTATTAGCTGTAACTATTGGACTGCTAATGCTACATTATACTTGCGTCTGAATCAGGATGAGGATCCATCATTGAAATGTCAAAAGTATTGGATCAACAAGTTTACTTTTAGCAACAAAATTGTAACTCATTCACTAAATAATTCAGTAAAATAAAAACAAAAAAACAAAACTTAGTCATATTGAGAGCAGCCGAGAATATCAATACTGCAGATTTAGTATCACAATATAGCAATATGTAAATTGTTCTATTATGATATTTTTTAGCCTAAACATGTAAACATATTTTAGATCTGACATTTGATTCTTTGGCCTGATTATAGGCTGGGATTGGACAAAATCCAATCGAGAATGTAGTCAGAAATACATAAATTGGCAAATTGTGATTATAGTTTATCTATTGACCAGAAAATGCAACTCAGAGCCACCCTAGTGTGATGGTCTCTGTGTGTTTAAACCGAGGATGATTCCTTGTGCAGCTAATGTTACAACAGTGTACACTTTTCGACAGTATTCAGCAAGTCCCTCTGTCTGTGCCTTTGTGTCCAGCCTGCCAGCGTTTTCCCAGCCCCCCATGGGAAAGTGAAGAGTCTGCACAAATACTCCAACTTAGAGAGGCTAAAGCTGACACGGATATCACTGTTTGTTACAATGGCGAGCTGCTTGGGCTCCACTGCCAACCCCAGAGCTGGTGGCTTCACTCTGACACATTGTGCAAAAGCCTTATCGCTAAACCCTGTTTGATCTGTTGAAGCTACTAAGTTATCTGGAAGACATAACACAAGACACATAGGGAAAAGACTGATTGTCACACGTATCTAGTTTCCCATGTTTGCTAAATAGTTTTGCTCAACTGTAGTAATATAAAACTGGCATCATTCTTACACTAACCACTGTGCTGTTTTGTTTTGTTTTTTTCTCAGCAGAAAAATCACATCGCTGGTCCTTTTTGCTAGACTTTTATGAGTCAATGCCTCCTGCTGTTTTAAACCAAGTGTGGAGCGTGACTTTATCTGTTTATGAGTTCATTACTAGACATTTATTTTTCTGTTTAAAATAGCTGAATGAAGCTTAACAGTCAGCCCCTCCCCTTGATTCCTGGAACTATTGATTCTCATGAATTTTCATATGGATATAAAAAGAATAATATAGGGCTGCTTGATTATGGTAAAAATAATAATCACGATTATTTAAAGAATAATTGAAATCACGATTATTCAAACGACTATTTGCTTAGAAAGGGTGTGCAGAGCATTAGCGCTGCTTTATTACAGAAAGTGAAGAAATTAAATGGGCAGCTACAGTATCTTATAAACATGGGCCTTTTTAAATGTATTCTATATAATTGTAAAGAAACAATTGTAGAATACATTTGTATAGAACTGAGTTACACCATTTTTGTAAATGATTACAGCAATAATCATAATTGAAATTGAAATTTGATTAATTGCACAGCCCTAGAATAATATTATTAACAGTTTGAAAACACTCTTGGGGCTAATAATCTACATGATAATGAGAATAGTACCTACAGATTCAAATCTTGTTTTGAAACTTTAAGAATCACCTTTTGTTAAATTTTAAACAACAGCGTCTTCGATATCAGTTACCACATCGCTTAATATTTTAAAAAGTTGCGTATCATGCAAAAAAATCTGAAACTGTGTGGTGTACATACACATTTCAGCGGGAGTGGGCTCCAGAATACCACAGTAAAATCCTGTCTCAGGATTGTGTGCAAAACTAAACCAGCAAATATCTATGTTGCTGCAAAAAAGCTTTTTGACCAATATCTCTGTACCTTCTAAACAATAATCAGTTCAATTTAATCACAAATTAGGTAGATCAAATTGAACTAAAACCAAAGTATTCACTTGCTCAGTACAGTAGTTGAAAATATGCAAAATATCAGAATATTTTTAAATAAAAACAAAGAAGGCACCACTAATGGATTGTAGCATGTATGTAGTTGAAAAAAAAAATCTCATTTTTTTCATTGTTTTTCTTATATTTTCTCTGCCACAAAGTACACCAACACATGCAGTAGCTTTATATTTGATTTGTTCCCTTTTTGTAACGTGCCTACTTTGATGTTGTACAGCTTTCATCAAGATGTAAAGTGGCTGAACTCTACTTGCTGAACTAGATGTTTTAGATTTCTTACAATGGTCCAAAGTTGCTCAGTTTGCCTCCTGCCTCACAATCTGTCACCATTGTTAACTGTGTGTGCATTTGAGGACAGCACCATATTGTGAGAGAAAGTGGCAGAGCAGCATTTTGGCTGATATAACAAACATGTGGAATTGTTTGGAAAGATGCAGCTTGTGTTGCCTCATCTTCGCGGGATATTACAAGGTGCTGCTGTCTGGTACCTGTCATGTCGGTTGACAATATAAATATATATATATTTTACAGTTTAGCCAAATAATTCCATACAGCTAACTGCTTCTCATTTACTTCCAGGCTTTTCCTTTTTTGTTACTAAAACATTATAGATTATGTTGTGCTTGGACGAAACCCATAGATACTGAAGCATGTCTGAGAGAGCACTTGGTCTGAATTAGGTCAAAATCATCTTTGTTTTATTTTTTTTTTTTTTTTCTCCAAGCTGTGTATTGTCCAGTGCCTCAATCTGTATCCCAATACAGGGCTCACAATCTATGTCCATGATATGATGTGTCTTGATACATGGATAAACCTTCTATTTTAGTTTATGTAGAACAAGGGTCTCCAACCTTTTTCACCAGAAGAGCTACTTTTGCAAAAGAAAACTGGCATTGAAATACGACTTTTTGCGATGACCAAGAATTGAAGTTAACTGCGGCATAGTTAAGAGGCCTAAAACTATATAAGCCAATATCTATTTAGAAGTGGACACAATTAGGTAAACGACACATTTATTGTAGAAATAGATGTGTAATAAATAAAGATTGAATAATAAAGCAAGATTTGTATGTTTCTAAAATTCTTTGGAGAGCTACAGGTTGAACACCCTTGAAGTAGAACAATGCAGATTTTCATTCTCACAATTCCTTCTAGGCTCAGATAGATAAATTGTCAAAATATCTATTGGTTGAAAGCATGTTCTTAAAATCCAGAAAGTACCCTTATTTGTGTTGTTAGCATTTGTCAGTGTACCAACGCAGCTCTGCTCACACTGGCTTCTAAAAGTTAAGAAAAACACTCATGGTGGTCAAGAAATATGAGGCTCTGAATAGACTAAGACTGTAAAAATCAGCTGTAGCACATTTGATGGTAGAATGAAATCATATGTTGTACTTTATAAATGACAGTTATAAATGGTTAGAGCTCTAGCTTCCTTATAAAGGGGGCGGATCTTGAGCTACAGTCTCTCTGGGTGAAGTTTTGGGTTCTTTCCGGGTACTCCACTTCCTCCTCCTGCCTCCAAAAACATGCCTGGATAGGTCACTTGGCAACACTGTAAAATACCTTTAGTAAAAGAATGACGAGTGAATGAGTCATAGTCCAGGGTGTTCCCCGCAGCCCAAAGTCACAGGGATATACTCCATAAAACGGTTTGATTATTATCACAGTATTGATTTCAACTGAGGTCCTTTAGTAAATTACTACATAAAAAAACTGATACGTGTTCTTTGATGGAGTATTAAATAAAAATTCAAAGCGCAGTCACCCCCCACAGCCTGTCAGTGAACGCACTTTGTTATGCATCTCCAAGGGAAGCCACAGGAGTTAGCTTTGCCCCATCTGTTTGTCTGCTGATCTAACCTGATGAATGGGATCCTCTGGTGCCCTGTGTTTACTGATCTAAACTGCACTAACAGAAGGGCAAGAGTGGGATGACTAAAAACTCTGTGGAAGGATTTTGGCATTAGGTTTCCTGGAAATGTATAATCACTTGCATAGCAGGGCAAGTTTAGTAGTCTTGAGACATGTATAGACATACGCTTGTTTCTGTGTTTATTTTATGTTCTGTTCACTGTAGAATGCAGTATATTTTTTTTAGGAACAATAACAATATATAATATAACACATTAATGGACTAGAAACTGGTCCATTGACTTCCTGTGACACCTCTCCATTTTTTTTTCAATTACCCTACTTGTTTTAATTGCTAAAAACATTATAAACCACACAATCAAAAATAAATACAAAGGAGGGAGTTGATTTTTTGAGAACTGAAGCAATACATGATTAATCAAACATAGTTGACTCATTACAAATACAATAGGAATATAAGTAACAAAAGTATGTCTGAAATAAGTTGACAGATAAGATTTCACAAAAGATTGCATTAGTCTGACAAATGCTTTCCATAGCAAAGAACATGGGCATATTCCTGAACCTGCAAGCATATATTACTTTTATTTTATGCAAATTTCTGAAAATTAAGGTAATCAAAAGAGAATCATTGCATTGATACTGACAGGTTTGGGTGCTTTCAAGAAATACTAGCATTCTTAATAATTTGACACGATTTCATTTCGATTTAGATTCTTTGGTCAATGTACAAAGGTGAAATACATTTTATATTAGACTCGGTTGTAGATTATCTTGCCTAAGAACATTAAAGTTGCTGTGTGTGAGAAAAAGTTACTATACTGAAGCAGAGATTCTTTTTTTAAATAGATGTTGATGCATGTTTTACTGGAGCCGCATAGAAGTGTACTGTGTGGTGTGCGTTTTTCCCTTTAGCAGATGACAGTGCAGATGGATGTGTGAGGGTCAGGCTGGGGGTTTGAGAGGGGAGCACCAGGCTCTGGCAGTGGGCACAGTGCAGCCTGTGAACACATCTCCAGAGACACCACGGGCACCCCAATGGTCCTTTGTTCGACTGAGAGGACATCAGTCAGGACAATGGGGAAAAGCAAGATGACTGGAAATATGGGCAGATGTTCAAGCCTTGTAAGAAGATTAATGGTATTTCTTTATTACATGTACAAACAAGCTGTCACAATGTATCACTTATTGAATGTGAAGATGCATTATTAATCTAAGGCAATATTCAACTTTACTGCTACTGAAATCAGGCTATGTCTTATGAAGAAAAACAAGCATCATTTGTTAAAATATATGGACTAAATCGTTCTATAGTTATCATATATAAATAATAGTGTAATGTTATCAGGACACATGCAAAAGTAAATAGTCTTTCAACAAAGACAATACTATGATTGAAGATGCTTTATGTATTATTTGTGACACATTGAAGTTTGGCCAACATTGTAAATAAGAATTTCTTTTTAATGTTTGTATGTAAGTAAAAATAAAGTTATAATAAAATATAAATAATCACTGTATTGAATAGCTTTGTGACATTATTGTTTTACAAAATAAGCAACCTTCAAAAAGAATGCATTCGAGCATGTTCATCTCCACAAGTGACCTGCCACTTGACTTGCACAACATTTCTCAATGTAGGTAGATTTTAGGAAGCACAGCAGGACAAGAAGCAACCCTTTACTACGATTACATAGTGGGCAAGCTAAAATGAAAATAAGTGAACCGTTTCTGGTTATCCATAATTTACTGTATTTTAATATTATTTTTTAGACTTGAAATCTCATTGTTCCATTAGTGTTCATAGACAGCGCCTACCTCTTTGTTTTGGTTCATATTGGCTGGACTTTGTTGTATAATTCATCCTTATTTAAAGAAGCACAGCTACTCTGGAATTTATGTATTTTATTATTATTGCTACCACCTAGACCCAGTCCTAAATCCTAGAATTGTGCCTGAACTTAAACCAACCAGTCAACGTAACCTTATCAGTTTCCAATGGTTTCGGTTTCTTGATTGGACTAATTTGACATGACATCAGAAGTACAGGTTTCTATTGTAAATACCCATAGAAATTCTCAATAAAATTAGTTTTTGAAACTTCATACCACAACGTCATTAAAACATTTTGCTGAACTTTAAACTTGCATGATAAGTCAAAACAGTGGTCTTATTGATATCAATTAACTAGTCCCTAGCCTTTGATTTTATTTTCTTTTGACTTCGAAGGATTTAAATATGAAAAGTGAGATGGGCTAACCTTTTGGCACTAAATTAAATTTGAAATAGTGAATCTTTTGTAGAATCTGTAATAGTTTGTAATCCTTAAATACATACAATATACAGAAAAAATACACAATATCTCAGTCCCTCACACACACCTCCCTGTGCGCTCCTGGTTTTATTTACCTTGAACTGTTCTTGCTCAACCTTCACAGTTATCAAAGTCCATATTGCCTCTTCTCCATTGTCTAGGCCAGAGTGATTTGTCACAATTTGAGCATTGGTTTTCCTCTGCGGACCCGCTGTCTAGACTGTGTGCTTCTGCCTGAGCGTTCATACAGATGGAGATGATTTTTTTTTCCACTATAATAAAAGCAAGTGATACTGTAGACCCTGGAGAAAAGCTTTTCAGACTTCACATTCTAGTGAAATTAGCTGTAGAGCCTTGTAGAATGAACTGAACAGGTTTGTAGGAGGATGTGAAGATACATTTAAGACACACTGACAGGATAATGATTATAATAAGACTTTGAGATCCTTTACTTCACTTAAACAGTTTTCTTAGGCTTCTCTGTCAGTGTTTCTAATAAGAAAGACAGAAACTCCTGCAAACATCTTTTTGTGAAATCAAAACCCTTTTTTTTTTTTTTTTTTACTTTTTGCACAAAGGTTTTCCAATCTAACAGTGCTTTTCTGAGTAATCCAGAATCTGAAAGTGATTACAGTAAACTCATATGAAATGTTAGGAGACTTATTTGTTTTGCCTTCTCATTGAACCTTTCAAAGTTTGGAGCTTTATTCTCATCTGTCTTTGTGTCACCAATCCACACTGATATAGACCAACTCCTCTGCATTTGAAAGAAAAAAGAATTAATGTTTATGTGTATGAAGATGTAGTAAATTATAAGAATAGAGATACAACAAAACTCTTAAACTCTTAGAACCATTCCACTTTGTTATGTATATTTAGTTTTGCAAATCTGATACAATTAAGATATAAAAAGTGAATATCTTGAATTCTTTTTAGCACATCTTGGTAGCAGTAGGTCGATTTTATTACGCAATATCTAATTTTTGTATATCTTCAATACGACATGCACAATATTATAGAAAATTCCGTATATTACCCAATTCTAATCATAGATCCATTTCAGTACAAATGGAAATAAATAAATAAAAATCTAGGTGTCATAGTAGCACAATGTTTTTTCTTTTATTTATCACTATAAAAATGTGTTCAAAAAGGTGTAAATGTAGTTGTTCTTTTCCTATATCATCTGATTTTACAGTTGACAAAGCTTCTCTGTAAATCTACAACAAAACAAATATAGCAAAACATCATATACCTGCGAATTATAAGCTTTGTCAGATAACTTTTTCTAATCTTAAATCTCCTTTTTACAAGCGTGTTAATTGCACCCTCATGACCAGACGCTGTTGTCTAAATGTTGGGGACTAGCTGCTATAACAATGAGCGTTTTATTATTAAGCTTCTTCTGAGGAAAATATGAAGCTAATTAGAAGGAAATCCTGCTCTTTCCCATCGGGCCTAAAGCTGCAGTAGACTTCACTACATTTCTCTTAATGCTCCATTGACTGCACACGACTCCAGATGACACGTATCTGATCACATGTCTCTGTGATCCCGTACATTGTGAATAGTACTTTGTGTATTTGTGTACCTGGTAGAGTTTGATTGCAACGTTGTAGGAATCAATATGTGGCGCTGCGTGAGAGCACAGAACAATAGAGGTTAAGTGAATTAACTCAGCACTTTGTTTCTGCCACTCAGGCCTCCTGCAGAATGTTAACACAGATAAATCAATCCTCAGCCATATCTGCTCCATTGTGCTTGTTTAACAATTCCTGCGCACAGGGACATCCTTAAATCATTGCAGTAAATTGTCTGAAGCTATAAGGGACAGGAGGAATGTCGTGAAATATTACAGATTTAAAACGGCTTTTACAGATTGTAACTTCAGTTATTGGACTGAAATTAGAGATCGAATGGTTTCTTGGCGATGCGATGATTTTTAGCATGTTGTAGCCGATGCGATCTCAATGGCCGATTTCAAGAACGATTTTAAAGGCTGATTTTTTATTTTATTCTTAAAAAACACAGCTGGGTAAGATAGGATAACAAAAAAAAAAATTCAATCTAAAATATTATTTGTCTCATTCTTAATGAATACAACATGTTATGCTCATTACAGAACATGCTCTTTCAAACACAACAAAATGAATATATATAAAAAAACTGTATCATTTCCTCCAAAACTAGTTTGGAGATCACTGATCATGAGTGCAGCTCTATTATGCAGACGACTGTTCAAAAACTGCCTATCAATATCGCCAAATAAGCAAATAAGGCCGATATGGGAATGGCCTAAATCGGATATATCGGGCCGATATATCGGTCTATTTACTGAATATATCGACTTTATACTAGTACTGTAATATTCTCATAAGTTGGTTTTGAATTATCTTTTTATGTTTCTGTAGTAAAAAGTAATCTCTCAGCTACAGCTGGTGCGATTGGTCAATTCCCATACAGTATGTATTTTTTTGCACAGCTCATTTTTTAAATCATTTTTGGATTGTCTCACGGCTACTTAGATAAAGGGTAATGATTTATAGGGTTAGTTATTTCTTAAGCATAAGGTTAATGTTACTCTTTATTCGTCCACATAGAATAATCTGTCCTCCTCCGGTAATGCCTAAAGGATCTATCCCCAGATCTTCTTACTGAGCTTGGTTAAGTCTAACTTGAGAATTTAATTTATTGTTTTTGTTTTGTTTGGTGGGGGAAATTAGAGAATCTGTAGAAAACCCACCTAGAGAGACGAATTAACTTGGACCACAAATCAATCCCGCAACCAATCATTACTTACCTACGTACTTGTTATTTGGATGCATTATTATAATTGTTTCATTAGGCGAAGCATTGTGTAACATTTGGATAAAAAAATATGATATAGCTTTGGCTGGAATGCAAAAGTAAGCTTTTCTGTGTAGATGTGTGGAGAGGTAATTCCTCTCCCACTGTTATTTAATGTCGTGGTATACAATCTTTTCCCCCAAACAGCCACTGTTACAAAAACAAAAATTGCAGTGAACTGCCACTTTGCAACAGTCACAAGAAAGTGTGGGTTATGTGTCTATAAAACAGTATTCATTTAAGTTTGTGCACACACTTTAAGCACCTAAAGATAAATGTACAATAAATCAAATATGAAAAATTGCATCATGATTCTAAAATCTTTTGGAAATCTAAGGTGGAGAGCTACTTGCAGCTAAGGGAGCCCTGACCTATAGATTTTAGCAATACAATAACTGCATTTGAAAAAGATATTTGAAGACCTTTAGTGTAGCATTTCAAGTCTGTGTATATTTACACAGTGCAGTCATGACAGATGTTTGTTTTATTGGATAGTATTTTCTGTTTTTCTCAATCCATATCTGATTCTGTTTGATCAGAAGCTAATCACTCTTGCCATGAAGTCACTGGTCGTTTTTAACCTTTGCTTTTGTCCCGCGAGTCAGGTTAAGTGTCCATGTTTGTGACTGAAACTCTCCGGGGAGTCTCTTGTAAATGCCAGTGCTCGTTTGTGCAGTGGAAAGCTAACCTTTATGCTCCGGGTAATCTTTACAATCACTGTGCATTATTGAACGTCAGGAGAGCCACTAATGAGCAACACTTGATTTTCTTTGGCTTTTATACGTTTTTATATTAAAATGAAAACACTGCTTCAAACTCCGATGCTTGGAAGACCTGTGAAATACTCATCTAAAGCCATAATAGTTTCCCCAAATGACTCCTTCAATGATATGTCTGAAACCAAGTCCATTTGTAGTAGGCTGGTAGTTATTGTTTCACCAAAAAAGCAATTTCGCCAAACAATTGTGTTGCGATGAAATGTTTTCAGATGGCTGCCTGAATTTTAAGCTACTTTTGTGAAATTGTTTGTTTTGCACATTGTCATAAATGTGACTTTGCACACAAAATGTCATCTTTTATATCTTTCTCTGAAATGGGTGCAGTAGGTTTGTCTTTTTCCATCTCAAAACTTAAAGTTGAATAGTAATTTAACATCAAATCAATCTATATGGGAATAGAATAAAACGCAAGACAACTTTAACCCTAAATCTACAATGACTACAATGCATAAAATGTTCACTATAAAAGCTTTAAATGTATTCATATGTGATTCGATAGTAATGGTTCAATTCAAAAAATTTTTTTTTTTTTTTTTTTTAGGAGGGGGTGGTATGCTTCCCAATAAGCAGGTCTCTCTGGTTATCATGTTTTCTTGTGTTACAGTGGGTTCTTTCTGGGTACTCAAGTTTTGCCTTGAAAACCCAGTCGATATATTTTTATATATCGTCTGGGTTTTCCAGGCAAAGCCACCGTGTCCCTCTTTCGAATTTTTGTGGCGGTGATTGACAGATTAATTAGCTAATCAGAGACACATATCTTCTGCCATGTAAAATCCAACATGGCTGCTTCCGACGAAAAAAAATACATGAAAAAAATATCACATGGATCTGAAAAAAAAAAAAAAAACTTGTGCGTATAGTGTGGTTAATAAAACTTGGTCAGTAGAAAACTAGACTGCCTCTTTACTTTTCGGCCAATTAGTCCATCAGTCAAACTCGCATCTTCTCAACTCACTGGCTCGGCAAATAGTGGGGTAGGCGGCACTGACTTGCTTATTTTAGGTTTCCTTGGAAAATCATCCAAGCAACCTTTCATGCTTATTTAATGTTGTAACTATTTTAATAGTTGTCAGTATGTGCTTTCACACTCAAGAAGTAAAAACCTATTTTCATCCAACATTTGTGTTCCTGAGTCATGAAACAAATAAAGTCTAACGTACAATAGCAACTACCCAAACTGCAAATAGTAAACTAAGGACCGAGCTAGCGCTTGTACAACTTTGTCAAATTGTGTGCACCAAACCACAGCAAATAGGTGTGGTGCCAATGTGACTGCTGCTATAGCCTTATCTGGAGGTTGTTTTCGACTGCAGCTCCACAGGGCCATTAGGTGTAATCCTTTGCAATGACAGCGTCCTGGGACAGAGGGACCACACTACCACTTGGATTGTTGGCAATGTTTCGCCAGGGAGTTCTCATCCACCTGCTCTCACTCTCCAAACACTAGGTCGACCTTGCCAAATGGGACCCAAGAGCTGGACACCCGACGGGCCACCTCACTCCACACTGTGAGCCAAAAGGCAAACATGGTGGAAGGAGTGGGCAGTAAATAAAGACATTGGAGTTTGCCTCTGTGACACTGCTGTCCTTGACTTGTCCATTGGAACTTATGACTTGTTTGGCCAGCGAACTTTATAGCTTTCTACTACTGTCTAATAAAAAGATTGACGTTGTATGACACGTTTTTGCAATCATGTAAAAATTTTAATATATATTATGTAATGTTCGTCAGTTATCAGTGGGGGAATCAGGCATTGATGTGGTATTGCAAAATTTTGAACAAAAATAAATAAAAAGCATTGTTATTGCGATTAGATATAGAGTTGATGTTTACAGAGTTTGCGTTTTTATGCAAAATAAAACAGAATAAGGCTGTTGTTTGTAGGGGAAATAATTCTTCAATAATGGCAGACTTTGTGATTTGATAATTGTGCTTATTCAAATTGTAATTTCTATTCAGTTGTGTTTAAACTTACAGTCTTAATGTACGTTATCGGACTTTTCTTGAGGTGGGCCTGTATACTTGTCTCAAATGAGATGTTATTGATTCACAGCATAACAAGTCTTCATGCATGTCTTCAATTGGTTTCGTAGTTTTGCTCAATAATACATTTACACTGAAGCTGTGTCTCTCCACCACAAATCTGACTTGTAATATAGTTTAGTGGCGTCAATTCCTGACTCCATAAAAATACAATAGATACAGTATGTGTAATGCAGAAATTTTATGCCTTTAAGATATGACCATTATTCAAATTGTAATTGCAAGCATACTACTCGGAGTTGCTTTTAAAGACATAGTATATATGCAGTCAATTAGCTTTAATTAGAGATCATATAGTGCGATGTGGACTGTGTTTTGATGCGGTCAGATCAGGACTTTATCCCACATATGAATCAGTGTACTTAAGAGCTGCAAAGCCTCGGCAACACCAATCAATGCTCATGAAAGTCAAAGATGTTTTGAAGAACCTTAATTGCCACTATCAGTGTGTTTTGAACTGGTCAAGCTGATGAACAGATACCACAAATCCAAGTATTTTGTGAGGATATCAAGACCACTTCATAAATTAGTCATATTTCACATTAGAGAAAACATTTAAGATGCATTTTGAAGACATTTCCAATAGTGACCAGAATCCATAATTTCTTCTTATTGGTCTCCTATAGAAGTTGGGTTAATAATAGTTATTGTAGTTTTAAAGTGACATTAAATTATTTTTTCCCTTATCCAGGATATACTTGGAGCTTCCTTTTATTCTACTCAGACATGTTTCACATACAAATCAATTATGGGTAAGCTCAGCTTGCTTTGCTCTTTAACTGAGACACTTTTTCACTTTGTTACATGTATTTGTAATGTTATTATGCATAAAAAAGGCAATGCAAAATCATAGTGTATTGTTGAGTAAAACAACTTAAACAAGACTAAAATTGCTGCTTTTTTAAACTAAAATTTGATGACTTCACAGGGTAAAACGGAATATTTTGAACTTACGAGATGTAGTCAGCCTAATATTCAATCAAATATCTGTGAATAAAACTCCAGATATGTCTTTACCATTGAAGCTAAATTTTAACATGGCTAAATTTCATTATATTGAATCTCTGATACTATGGGACCTTTAAACAAAACAAAAACAACACAATGCTTGTGAGTCAGTGCTGAAATGATCTATTTTAGTTTTAACTAAAGATACATTGGAGTTTCTTATATACATTTGAAAGCACATTTGTACATTTTTTCTGTAGCAGTGACCATACAGAAACCCTATTGAATGCTGATGAATATAGTAACCAAGCTACCATTTACATCAGCACTACATCTCCAGATCATACACAAAGGGCTAAAAGCTAATGCACTACTGTACATGAGAGTGACTGTGGCTTTGGAAAACCTCAAAGCAATAATCATCTACTTTTGCAACTTTTAGCTCACCTCAAAGGCACATTTTTCCTTAAGTGAACAGCTCCGGTGAGATTTCCCACTACCTTTTTGTCAGCTCTTTGTTTTTCTGTTTGAAGACTGTATTGCTATTCTTGTCATCTCTTCGGGGCTGTCACACTCTGCCATATCAGCTTTTTAAACAGGCTCTAGAGCTAGTGCAATAAAGGAGCATTATCCAAAATCTACTTTACCAGCTTTTAAACGATTAATGCATGTCTGAGTAATCCTTATCACCTGCCATCCAGACCACGTTGCTTCTTCAGACCTTGCTTTCATCATCACAAATACACTAGAATATTTACAATGTTCAGTCACAGCAAATGGCATTGTGTTTTTCTAATCATTCCAATAGAGTAGATTAGATCATTTTTCATCAAAGCCATCGTCTTTTACAGGCTCAGAGATGTTTGTTCTCTGATGATAAACTATTTTTGATATTACACTTTAGTTCATTTTCTATTTCAACCTTAGCTGCTTCCAAAAATCGGTGGCATGTTGTGTAACCAATTATTTGCAGGGAAACCCAACAACAGCAGAGTGCAATGTCTAGCACTTTCTTGTTGCATAATGAAGATGCAGACCTCAGTGTTAATTCAAAGCTACACATCTCCTTGAATAATGAATGAATTAGCACAAGTGACCTGATTTAGATATAGTCTGATCACTATAGTAATTATGTACTTTAGAAAATAGCTGGTTTGCTTTGACCTTTGTGCCCTGTTCTTTAAACTGGACATGTCTTGTAATTGCGTGTAACCTGATGTAAGTATCTTTCAAGTTAAAAGGGTTTGATCTTGTCTCAATGTATTGGGAAATCGATATGCATTTGTACGCACGCTTTGATGAAAGACTATCTGTATAGCCATACTGAGTCCTCAGGGAAATGCTTATTTTTAGGCACAAAGCGATGCATTAATTTGATCAAAGAGGATTTGGAATGAGATTTAAAACATGTTCATGGGTTATAATGGGAGACATGACCTTTCCTGTGAGTTTGATCCAGTGTTTAATATGCCTTGGTTAAAGTACAGTGTGTTCTCATTAAAGCCCAGAGTAAGATGCCCAAAAAAAAAATAACATTCCTCTATAGTGGAAGAAAACAAGCACTCTGGCAAGACATTAGTGCCCCTGTGTCGTCAGTTAATAGAAATTTGGCAATATTAAATAATTTCTTGTTTTTTTTTGTTTTTATTTTATTGATTTATTTAATTTTTTTTAATTTTATTTTACAAAGTGTGCCCTAAAGCAGTGACTTTACATGCAGGCACTCTGGACAATCATCAACTCTAGTATATACAGTGATGCTAGCTGATCCAAATACTCATATTTTTGGAGGGGTAAGCCGGAGTACCTGTAGAGAACCCAGGGTAACACTTTAAGAACACCTAGAAAGATCATGAGAATTTGACTTGGTTCGATGCTGGATTTGAACCCACGATGGAAACCAGAGCTCTAACCACTCTGCTACCGTGCAGATGTGAATTGTAAATTTTATTCCTGAAGCTGTGAAGAAATATTTATTTCTTTTGCAAATGTAGTTAAAACTGGTATATCTAATCATTGAAAAAATGAAGTGTGTATTTATCTCGTTCCTCATGCTCATAAGCCCTTTTGGCTTATTCGTATTCAGATGCCCGGGTTTTTATTGCCCCAGCACAGCTTTAGAACAGGTTTTCCAGAAACAAAGGTAAAAACAGGCTCACCATTCTCTGCACAGCCAATCAGCTCTCACCATATAATGATTCACACAGCCCTTAAAGGTTCATTAATTACAAGTAGAATGTATTCTACAAAAAAACCCAGCATGAATCAGTTATTAGATTTTCTAGTTTGTATGGGCAGCAGGGCTGAGAGTTCTTGACTCTAAGCAAGAAGATCCTGGGTTTGACTCCCAGGCATGTTTGCACATTCTCTCCATGTTTGTGTAGGTTCTTTGTGATTTTCCTTATTAAAAACATGTTTAATAGATTCCTTTCCAGAGGAAAGAAAAAAGTCTGATATATGTGGAATGTTTTTGGTTAAATAAAGGTTAATAAAATAAAATGTTATTTCTTATTCACAATGTTTTGTATTTTTTGGAACTTTGCGTATTTCTGTCCGTGCATCATCAATAGGACAATATCAGCATGACAAGATATTGTTGTTGTTGCTAGTTTATTTAGAATGTTTATTTCAATTTCAGGCCTTTGCTTGTTCTACTTCTGTACAAGCCTTTTAGGTGCGAAAAGCTTAAAGAATCATGGACAATTTGCACTGCTTTTAATTAGTCCCTTCATTTAGAATCTTTAAACTTTCATTGGTGGTCATCAAAGCCAGAGTGTGGTGTGCTTTGTAATCATCATAAACGGGATTGTTACGTACAGAAATGGGTAAAACCCCCACCAGAGGCCCATCTCAAAGTGACCTCCATTAACAACACTGGAGGCATCTGGCTGTGAAATGAGGATATAGCTGAGGACATGAGCTAACGAAAGAGTGCTAAGTAAATGTCCTGCTCTCCGCTCAAATGTAAAATGCTTAGTGATATTTAACACATGATGAAAATGATACATAACCTCGGTTCCACTGCTGCGGTTCTGAGTGCCACGGGCTGTAAAAAAAGTCAAATTATAATGACCTATTATAATGTGGATGACTGGAGGAGCAGTTTAGGCTGTGCCAGGTGAGTCCATAAGACAATCACTCTGAATGTTTGATTAGAAAAGCTTTAGTTTTATTGGTTATTAGCATGTTTTGGTTGTAAAATGGCTTTGTGCTCATTGTGACCTCTTCTGTCTAACTCTGGCATGTATCATGTTCATGGTGTGTAGACTATATGAAATTCATTAGATGCATAAGAAAAGACAGACGTTACAAGGCATAACAAGAGTATTCATATTTTTTTATGTCTGTTGTTTGGTGTTATAAGTGCATTTTTGTTATAGTTGCAAGTGACATGGTAAAGTCGTTTTGACGCATTTTTACCAGGACATTCTTTTTGGCTAAATTTGTTCCAGACGTGTTTTTTTTTTTTTTTTTTTTTCAAGAACAGTGTGTCTTCAGTACCTAAAGGTAATAAACAATTTCTAAGAATGAATTTTTACTCATTAGTTTTGGGTTTGTTAAAGAGATGGCTGATTTTTACCATCTTAAGAATAAGAACAAACTGAATTATTCATTTAAAACTTCTTTAGCATTCCACTCATTTTGCGGACCAAAGGTAATGTTTTCTGTCTTAAAATTCTTGGCCTTTGTGTTTAAATTGTGAGACGATTGAGTGTGCTAACAGATGCTAGCGTGAAGCTAAAAACTTATTTACTGTATTGAAAGCTCCATTATGTGACAAATATGAAACACTGCAAACTATAGCAGGGCAATATGGCGATATATATAGTATTGCGATAACGATATACTTGATGATATAGCTTAAGCTGGTTTTAATAAATGTATCTAATTTTTGGGTTGTTTCAATTACAGTCAAGGTCAATTTAGGCTTTTTTCCTGTTTCATCTACAAAAACATACAAGCTAATGACAAAAGTATACACATTTAGCGTATTTTCATGTTTTTAGTCTTTAATAATGATACAAAATGTTGCTAAAAATGTCTACACAAACTGGCGGCTTTGGAAATTAGTCAAAATTTCTGTCTGACTCCCTCACAACTAAGAGGTAATGGCAATTATATTACGATATTCAACTTTTCCACATTAATATCACGATATATGATGCACGATATGATCTTGTCCAGCCCTACTGCAAACTAAATAGTTAATTATACTCTGCCAATACTATATCTGTATTGGTACGTTTAAGTTGTTATATAAAAAAAGTAACTTAGCAGTGAGATGGCACAGTTGTTTCAAATATTGCTAAAATGTATTGACTTCTAAATGACTACTTTCTGTTCTCTCTTGTTTATGTGTATGACCTTAAAGAAACTACCGAAAGCTCTTTAAATCTATGTTACACAACTCCCGCTCTCTCCTCAACCTCAACATGCAGGTAATTTTCAACTAAGCATATTCCAGTTATGTTAATTCCTGACCCACTTCTCCCACGTAATATGCTCCATCACAAACCTGGAATCCCTCTGGCGACCTTCCTAAAATTAGCCCTGCACTTTCCCACATGGGTCTATTGTGTGCTATGTGCCTTTACATGCCTACGACAAGCACAAGGCAGGAGGGGTGAAAGGTTGAGGCTTTATCTGCGTGTGCCAGTAATTCTTTGAGGCATTGGCAGCAGAACAGGCACTTAGCATCAATAATTAGCTCACTATAGGCCGTCAATACTCTTCCCTGAGATTTAGGAGGTCATAACCAAACGCCTTGGGAACGCTTGACTCTCTGCCAGACCTCAAACAGTCAAATAAATCATGCTGGCTGTGAATATTGTATAACCCTTTCCAAAACCGGTTTACCAGCAGTTCGCTTCAAAACACACAAGCAAATGGCAAGCATAAAAACAAATATCCAAATAAATTCAAAGCATGAATAATTAAGTAACAATATCTAAAAGGAATTTCACTTGGATTTGAAAAACAACAATTTTTTGCTTTTGGATCCTGAGCAATTGCTGGGTTTTAGATAACAATAGTATTTTGAAGACAATAGTGTTAAGGTCATACAGTACAGGTAAAACAGTTTTGAGTATTGTTTGGGTTAGTTTGCTCTACTCACCGTGTAAGCTTCCTTAGCAAGGACCACAACTATAGCGGGTATACATTTTTTATTGACTGAGATGTTAAAACCAAAGTTCTGTGGAATCATATGAACAATTGCCAGGCAATGAGACACAGTGTGAGGGTTGCCGGATGCTAGAAGGAAAGTTGTGAAGTAGTGGAGGGTGCATGAGCTTGGATAAGAAGGCTTCCAGTGTCGTAGGAGTCTGGTGTGGAGAAAGGTGTGGGGTGGTCCCAGTTCACATATGCTGTGCGCTAACTTGCTCTTTCAGGAAACAATTCAATTATTTCATTTGCGCATAAAGATGTTGTGCTATTATACTGACCTCACGTAATCCACAGATTTTTAAGGAACATTAAAACTTAAAGGTTTTAAGTTTTCTCCTAATGTCCTAATGCTGTTTCTCTCACAGAGACAAAGACTTATCTTCTTTGCACAACAAACTTTGTGATATATCTTTCCAAGCTTGAGTTTTCAAAAGAACAAAATGTTAGTTTTTAGGGCAATTATCAGTCAGATCTTTTCCAAAACTAAACAAGATTTTGAATAAAATATTTTGTTGAACCTTTTGTCAGGTCAACAAAATGAACCTAGAACGGCTTTTTATTTTCAGATTTTTTTTAATGTTTGCATTTTTATACATAAAAGTATAGTTTATATATATTGTATATTATAGAATGCATATATATCCTCCTTCACTTGTGTCATTAAACTACAGGAATGTGAATTTATCTATTAGCTATATCATGGAAAAATACAATGTAATCAATAGGAACAACTCCCTCCCCTCCCTAGGCTGAAAACAACCTAATATTGAAAATCAGTGGTTTGAATCCAGGTTGTTTTGCTGTGTCTAAGAAGAGTGTCACATAACAGTGATAAGGTAGGAGGAGGAGATAACCCCCAGTGAAGCGACAGGAGGTGTAAGGTGTTATCATGGAGAAACAGAGAGGTAAGGCTAGGACACAGATAGAGCCGGCACAGCAGAAAGACCAAACTGAACAGCTGAAGGGAGGAGCCTGGGAGGGGATTGCAAAGGAACACAATGTTGCCAAGAAAGATACTGAATACAATTGCTAGGAGCATAAAAATAAGAAAGCATCAGCACAAGATAAAGTTATGCATGAATGACTAATATTATTGAGAATCATGATATTACTATCCATGTGGAAACCTGTTCTACATATGACTCATGCTCCAGTGTGACAGGGCATAGGAGTAGAATAAATTCTTTCTTTTCTTTTTGTTAAGGGTGATTAGGAAACTGGAGTGTTGTGTTCAAGGATTTCAGGTTTCTGGTAAAGAGTTCATAGAAAACTTTACTTGCAAAATGTCCACAGAGAACCTGTAGAATACAAACAACTAAGCAAAACAAGGCATGGTCATTATGATATGCTGCTGGTCACTATACTGGTTAATACATTGGGTTACATACATACATTGGATGTTAAAGTTTGGACAGTTTGCATGAGAATTTTTGGTACTTAATGGGAATGGAAAAAAAAAAACACTTTTAAAAGTGTCTCTAAAGCTTTGTTTCTTGAACTAAGTACTCATCACCAAAGACTGAGATATCACTGTTAGCATGTTGCACTAGCCTCAACCAACAAGTGACTTCCACACAACGCATAATGCTCAGATAAAGTTAATTGTAGCTACATCTGTTTGCATTAACTACTGCAGTGTGACCTCTGCAACTGCCTTATAAAATGTAATTCTTCATGTCTTGTAGTGTGACATCCACTAGTCCGAATACTTTCCTTGAGCAGATGAATTCAGGGTTTATTTAGAAGTTATGTACACAAGTAAAACAGTATGAAAGTATATTAATGCATTTCAAAAAGGAAGAAGTTGGTAGGCATCAAGGGCAATTAGGAGGGTTTATTTGCCAGTGTTTCTGTGTCTCAAGATCAGGTTTTATCTACCTTTACAAGCCTCCTATTTTCACCAACTATTATCCTGATTTTCATTCATTTTACCCTGCAACTCTCTTCATTTTTACTCCATCTGGAATAAACGTGGTTCTGTTTTCTCAGAGTTGTAATGTTAAGTGAATGGTGTGCGTAAAATGTTGTTGTGGGCCCAGTGAACATTGGGCCACCCTCCGTTTGACACCATTGACAGGCTGATAGGTGGGTGGCGAGGCAGGCCCTGTCATTGCTTGGCTGGACTGATTGGATTGCGCTTGTCTCAGTGGGAAAGGCAGCGATTACAAACAGATAAACAGAGTGGCACTGAGCGGAGGTTAGCCAGCGCTCGCCTCAGTCTCCAGTGACAGGCCGGGAGATTGAGAGTGTGAGAAAGTGGTGGGCAGAAAAACACCAAGTTTCAAGGCAAAGACTGTTGGCTGTGTTGTGGAGATGGATTGTGTCGTGTCACTTTTGTTTTAAGAAATTGATTAAGTGGGTGTGTTTGAGTTTGTGAATGTTTTATGTCTTATGTCCTCACTAGTGTAAGCGCAAAAAAGAGGCTGCTTTGTGATAACTTACAAAAACTTGCAATATTTTTTACATTACAGCCATAAGAACAGCTACAACCTCTCTAACAAGTTTTTGCACATTTCATACATCATTCTTGAGGCAGTGTTACGGAAATATAGTGTTCATAGCATGTTCTTAAGTTTGTAGCCAGGTTGATGGTCTTGTCAAAGTTTTGTTTTACGACATCACTGCAATCCCCTTTTTCTTGCAAGCGTCTTAGGAACTCCTCGCAAATGGCCTTAGTACTGTGTTTGTGACCAGCTGCACTGGCCTCAAGTCTTCCTCAAGAAAGCATTAAGCTGTTCTTAATGATCTCATAAGACAGTCCTCAGTCAAACTTATGCACCGCTCTCTCTTGTACGACTGCCATGTGACCAAAGTCAACAAGCAAAGCGTCACATAGTGAGGATGTAGCGTGTTCCCTCTTCATTCATAAAATAGGAGGCAGTCAGCTGCAGCAGACAGGAAGTGTTAGCAGGAACCCATTCAAACAAACTCGTGAACTGTAAAGTTTTTTGATAGCAAAGTGGAAATGAAGTTGTGCACTAAACAGAATCTACTTTGAAAAACGTGTGACAGAGTGAAGAACTTCATGAGAACGACTTGACAACACATGTAAAGCAGGCATATGACTGTCGAGCAATCACATACAACAGTAGGACTGTACAGCTGTATTCGGAGAGTTTATGTTATTGGTGAGAGGAAAACAGACTTTCCTACATGAACATCATATGAACTCCAGATTTTGCATTACCTGTGAGTTGATGGATTTATTCTTACATGGTATTGTGACCATAAAGAAGACTTGTTATTCATATTTTATAGGCTCTACAGCTAATAGTATTTAAAACATATTGAGAGCAGCAAAAATTAATATTGCTTAAATACAGAGTAATCACCAGATTGAAAATAAAAGTGTCATTTGGAAAAAACTAAAAAATAAGTGCAAGAAAGTTGGTGGAGATAGGTGGAAGGTTTATGTTGTGCTTTTCTTCAAACTGTTTGATTAAACAAAATGCAACTTCTAGTAAATTGAGGCGATAGACTGTGTATACTTTGGCATGTTCAGAAAAGCACACGTCACATAAAATGTACCATTAAGACTGTCTGTTTCCATGTAAATAACAGCTGAGATTTGGTGAAATTGCTGCTTGCTAAAATTGAGAATTGAGATTAGATCAAAGACTGCAGTGTTTGTCTGCAGATGGTCTTGTCCCAAAGAAAAATATAATTGATTGATCATTCATCTGCAAGCTTAATGTGTTTAAATAATAGATGAGAAAGTATTTCACACAAAACACATTCCAGTCTCTATTTAATGCTTGTATTTGTTCAGCGCATTAGGTATGTATTGACTGAATTGTCTTTGAGCATGTCTTACAAAAACATGCAATGTGTATTCAATGTCATTTGCCTTGGCCATTTACTAATCTCTAACATAACATTTAGCTTCATTAGAACATTTACAAATATACCAATGCAACAAGCCACTGATCAACATTGGCATTTTAAACCATATAATTACCCCACACTTCTTCCACATGCTTCTGGCCTCTGCTGCCCTCCCCTCTGGGTTAATAATGAAGAGGAATATGTTATGGAGTACTGGTGGGGGAAGGACAGGCCCTGTTAACTTGGCTCACTGGCAAGTCCCAATGACAAGAGGCTTCACGGGCCATAAACCCGGAGGGATGAGGGAGAGTCCAAAATGGCCGACCGTCTCAATTTTATGCCAGACTGCCTTTTGCCTTCCTCTCATTTTTGCTGCCCTTGTGCGTGTGTGTGGGTGTGTGTGAGGGAATTCAGAACCATTCATTCATATTCACAGATAATCACTTTTATTATTTCTTATGATAAGTCACTTGTCCGATATGGATAATCATTACAGCTGTGCAATTCAAACTTTTGAAAACTAAAATTATTTACTCCACTTCCCCTAATTTTTTAAGAATAGTTTTAAACAGCCAGACCCTTAACTTTGCAGTGTGTCATTTTCTGACCTCCGCCACATTACTTGAAATCCTGACGAATGTTCAGCGTTCCGACTTAGAATCCCACTGGAACAACCCTCCAACTCGGAATTCCTTCTCAGATACTTGGAGAGAATTTCACAGCCTGAGGTAGAAAATCATGGCAATGCCCTGTGTTTTAGAAAGATACATTTCCGACAGCTTCATTAGTGTTATTTTTCCTTTAGTTTGTCTCTATTAAAGTTGGGGTACCTAACTTTTTGTTGTTGTGAATTGTGTTTTACACCAAAAAGTATATGATAAATGCAGCACTTTGTGAAAAATTAGCCCAAAGAGTACTGTCTAAATCAAATAATAAAGAATTTTGTTCTAATCAGGAGTCGAATGCAGCGTTCTGATTGGCTGAGCTTGAGTGGTCTTCTCCAGTTTCACTTTAATAGAGAAAAAAAGAGGGTTTTAAGTCATATTTGCAACTAATCCTAATACATATTGGTATTAACAATGTGTTAAAGGATTTATGAGAGAAAGTTCTCCACCATTAATAGCTTTACAGAACTAATGTAAACAAATGCACAAATTCACGCTCTTGCGAAGTTTATGTACAACAATATCCGAGTTGATAAATCGACAAAGAGATCTGTATTTTTGGTGATTTGGGCAATTTCCAAGCTATTTTTAATTGGACTTGCTCATTACAGTTGAAGGAGTTCGATTGTCCTGGAACATCACTCAGAGTTTCGGCGTCATGATGGCGTCATCTGTTTGTCGTCATAGAGATAGACAAGTTTAAACAACCTGTTTATTATTATTTATTTTTTTAATAAAATAACTTTAGTGCCCCAACTAGAACATTTTCCAAAACCTAGGACTATGATATTTGCTTTTGTTGTAGATTGTTCTTAGTTTTGATAACAAAGCTCCTCATTTCTTTCTCAAGCTGCAGATATAAATAAGCCTTCAAACTATAATCTGGTACAATCACCTTTGACAGCCAGCATTATATAACTGTGCATTGTTGTATTAGATAAAATGAAATGGTAAATAATTGGGATGTTCTGAATGCATTAGGTGAGCAAACTATTAAATTTCCTCTAAAAATTAAACATAAATAGCTATGTATATTGTCATTTTAAGATGGTAAATATTTGGTAAAGCTGCTTGAATGCAACAATCCATCGAGACAAGTGGGTGACGGACCATCTTCTGAGGCCCTTTAATAGAATAATTAGCACGATAGAATGATTGATGTAGGAATAAAAGTAGTGCCAATCAATTCCAGAATGGCAGATTTCAACTCCAAATTCCCTTTCCCATCAGTTATGCCTTGAGCTGTCACAAAAGAACAGTATCAGTGTGAAATGGGATATAAAGCAACAAACGTTCAACTCCTGCTCAGTCTTATCACAAAGAAAACATGACCGTATTTGAAGCTGTTGCACCTCTCTAAGCTGTGACCGTTCATGTGCGTGTGTGTCTGTGCGGTTCCATATTAGCTTCATTATTATTGCTGCTGGCATAGTAGGTCACAGTTATCAACACTGGCTTATTCACTCTTTAATTGCCTCATTTAATTTGTTCACATTTGGTCCTGAACAATGTGAACTTGCTACAGATGAAAGCAATTTGCTCGAAGGACAAGAGGTCTGTTTGTGAATGATTAAGTCAGTTGTGGAAAATGGACTTTATATCATAATACAGTGTACACATCTGTAAATATAACTCTGCTTTGTTGATACTGTATGCAGAATGTTTGTGTTGGGTCATATATTGTCTTTTTCATTTTCTAATTTGGCAATCTAGAAAGATATCAGGGTAAAAAAGTGGAATGCAGTTTACAATTTTTGCTGTTGCAGTTTTCTTGGAACAATAACTGATAATTTTTTCAGTTCTGTGACATGAAATCTTGTTCTATCCCTCACTTGCATGTTGTTGTAGTTTTATTTTATTTATGTTTTTTTTTTTTTTTACTTTAATAGTGCTTGCCAAATGGGAGCACACCTCTCCTCTGAAACCTTTTATAGACATGTGGAGTTAGAATGTAGAGAAAACCAACAGTAACCCATGCCTTGGACTGCTTAAACATTCTTGTATACATGCACATAGTTGCAGGAGGGCATTTAGAGAAGATGACCACTTGTCAAAACCTGTAGAATTTGAATGGCATGAGCAAGAACTACTGCTTGAATATCAAGTACAGCTAGAGACTACAGATGGAAATTAGCTTGCTGCTAAATCTGGTGCAGCCATCTTTTTAATGTAACTACACATTGTCCTTTAAATAAATAAATGTCAGAATTATTAGGTCAATCAATAATCGTGATTATTCAAGCCCCAATGTAATCGCAAGAACAATAGAATAATAATTGTGACAATTTTAGAAGCAAATAGCTTTTTTAGTTTCCAGCTTAAGGCAAAAATGTGTTATATATCAGATAAATACATTGTTTTTATTTATTTTTACTACAGTGACAAGTACATTTGTGATTTAGCCTTGTTATAGATATGTATTTCCAAATATCGACCATTACTTGTTTCCTACAGCAGAAGGTTAAATACAGATATCAGTATTGCTTATATCTTAGTAAATGTTGCCATTTATGATATTTTGTCTCACAATAATCGCCATAATACAATTTGGTATCGCGACAATCCTATTTACAGCAGTGATTGATCCTCTGATATCAGCAAATTTACCTTTAAGACCAAATTATATACAGTAACTTAACTTACTTACAACCTAGTACAACAAAGAAATTATGTTCACCATTTTGTAAAATATAGATTTTTACTTTATTTTATGTCATCAGTTATATGCCCTCAGAAACTCAGTCCCTCGCACAATTTTTTAGAAACGAGCTGTCAAAGATTCTTTATGCGGCGCTTTTGTAAGCATTAGCTTTTTCTCTCAAGCTAAATTGGCTTCACCTTGTCATCTGACCAAACATTATGTGCACATCTCTCTCTCTCATTGTCAGTCACTTTCACTTATTAATGATCTTGTCTCTCTCCAAAGTTCCCAAGTTCAGGCGGGCTATTTAAGGTAAGGCCTGTGCACTTCCCATACAGCTTAGTGTGTCACTCCAGCAGCAGCAGCAGCTCAGTGTGTAGCAGAGTGTGGGTACCTCATTGTGGAGTCCGGTGCT